>LOJH01037571.1:0-15236 GCA_001685095.1 Ellobius talpinus | reverse complement strand
TCCTTCCTTCCTTCCTTCCTTCCTTCCTACCAGAATTTGAAGGCAGAACTTCTTTAATGTTGCAATCTACCACTGAGCTACATGCTTATTTCTTTTTAAATTTTTATTTTAAAACAGGATCATGCTAAGTTAGTTGCCCAATTGGTCTTGGAGTCGCTTTACTTTTTATTTGGAGAAAAGGTCTCACTAAGTTGTCTAGGCTGGGCTTGAACTCATCCTGTAATTCAGATAAGCCTGGGGCTTATGCTGCTGCTGTTCACTGTCCTGAGTAACCAAGACACAAGCTTGTGCAAAACACTTATTAAAAGCCTGTTTTGAGATATAGCACGGGGTGGGTGAAGTCAGTACAACTGAATCAGTCACTCGCCTATTATGTTTCCTTTCTACCCTCGTTAATGATAGAAATTGCCACAAGTCTTTGTAAAGGGAACAGTAGAAGCATGCTCCTGTGGTACTCAGCCAGAAGAGAACACCCTACTGATGGGGGTGAGGGCCCCAGCTTTGCCCACTGTCTTGCTTGTGTTCAAGCAGGCATCACTATGCAGCAGCTGCATAAACTTGCCTGTTGGTAAGTGTCCCAAGCCTCATTCTTGATGAACTCATGCATAAGATTACAGTTAGTCCTGAATAATATTATGTAGCAGATGTCTTTGATGGCCCAATTGACATCTATTTCCTCACTCCCAAACACAGCCCTGGGTTAATATAGAAGTCCACATTGTCTCCAGACCCAAAGCAGGGTCAGAAGCAGAGTGAAGCACTGTGTGATCCCTCTCAGGACGAATAGACTGTGTAGGACAGGGTGTGATGTTGATTTCTTGTCCATGTTGAAAGAGAGTGTTCTCTTCTTTTCACATTTTATTGTTATTTTTTCCTCTACAGTTGGATGAATCCAGAAGTTGTTGCAGGTAGCCTTCTTGTAAACAAAAAGCAAGACAGCCTTGGGTCAGAGCCTGTCAGAGAGAGTCAGAAGCACAGAAGGACCAGAACGACACAACCAGAGCCAAGCCCTGTGCTCAGCACTTGCACTCTGGGTTCTGGGTGTGAGGAGGCACCCTCCCCTGAATCTGTACCAAGGGCTCTGAGCGCCAGCCAGAGAGAGCTGGAAGGGCCAGTCTATTTCCCGTACCTTATGAAAGGAAAGAGCAGTTTTATCATGTGGTCAGCTTCAAGGATTATTCCCCTGAAAACCAAAACTCAAGTGTGATTGGGACATTGGCCTTGATGTTCATTGCCTGAAGCCATAATTCATTCCTGTCAAAATGAGTTTTTTCCCTGCCAAACTGCTGAAATCATAAATTTCGCGAGTTTGGCAAAGAAATGTTTTTCCATTAGAGATAACATTTTTAGCTGTGATTTCAGCCCATTATATTATATTAAAAAAGTAGTCTAAGTCTTCCTTCTGGTTATAATATATTTTTTAAATCCCTGCTCTTACCACTGCAAAGTAACGTTTGTAACTCAGGCCATCTTTTTGGAGGACGATAACAGAGTTGGAATCCTTTTATTTTGGGCTAAAATTTGGTGTCTTAGGTCTGTATAGCTATGATAAAGGACCAAAAGTGACTTGAGGAGGAAAGAGTTTATTTCATCCTATAGCTTGTAGTCCATCATACAGAGAAGCCAGGGTAGGAAGTCAAGGCAGGAACATGGAGGCAGGAACTGAAACAGAGGCCATGGAGGAAGGTTGCTTACCGTCTTGCTCTCCATGGCTCACTCGGCCAACTTTCTCATATAACCGAGGACAACTTTCCCAGGGGTGGCCAACCCCACAGTGGGCTGAGCCTTCACACGTTCATAGTTAACTATGGAAATGCCCCCATGGACATGCCCATAGGTCTCTCTGAGGGAGCAATTCCTCAGTTGAGATTTCCTCTTCACAAATGGCTTTCTCATGCCAATTTGGCAAAACTCCAACCAGCACTCGGCGTATTAGATTTAAGCGTCTGAGCATTCTTCTGAGCACAGCTTTGCCAAGATGCAGACAACCTGTGCACATACGCACATGCACGTGCGCGCACACATGCACATGCATACATGCACACATACATGAGCATGCATACACATGCTACTTAGGAGTTTTGGAGTACATAAAAACACAAGCTCACAGAAGGAGGAGGACACACACTCATTAGCAGGGTGCTGGTCTTCTACTTTAGAAATCCTTAAACACATCAACCAGACTTCAAGACATGAGACCAGACGAGGGAGCTCATCCAGATGGATGCCCCTTCTTATTCTGGAGTCTCTGGAATAGAGAGTGTAACTGGCAAATATTTAAAGCTTGGAAAAGTGGCAAAAGTAAATAAAGTCACGGGACAGATGATTGTGTGTTTTTTTATGGCAATCTGTTTTATCTCTTGAGGAGACTTGTAGACCCACTCTGATTTGGCATGACCATTCAAGCAGAGCTCTGGTGTGTTCCAGTAGTACACAGGGAAAACTCCAAGGTCCATTGCCAGTTTGGTCTCTAAACCTGCCTTTCAATCTTCCATCAGAATTAGGCTCAAGTCTGAGTCTCACTTAAAGTTAAATGTAAAATCTGGTCTGCTGGCACAATTCATTACAAGACGATTTGCCTGTGATAGCTACTTAATGTGTCTGCAGTATATTTTCACCATAGACAAAATCAATGGAGATGATCGATAAGAAGAATGATCACAAATTTCCGGACAGCTTCACAGTGGCAGTAGCTGGGAAGCCCGGGCAAAGGGCTTGCAGTGTAGAGCCCATGTCCTGCCACCAGAAGCTGGTCTATGTGGGATGTACCCAGGGGGCCCACAATTCCTTCCCAGGTCTATGCACTGACCCATTGCCTTAATCTCTTCCCCTTTCTGGCTGACTCCTGTCTTTCTCTGAGGAGAGACAAACTGGGGTGTCTTGAGGCTATTCTGAATTTTACTCTTAACTCCAACTTCAGACCCAGGGCCACCAAATGCTCACTAAAGCTGAGGGAGATTTCATTTCCTGTTTCCAATAGAATAGGCCAAGTCATTAGTTCCCCAGTTCTTCACATTGTTGGTTTCTCTTTGTGTACATTGTCTATGTGACACAGAGTTGTGTTCTTACCATAATGAGTTGCCCAGGGCAGGTGAGTGTGGACTCAGGCCCTTGCTACCTCCGAAGGTGGAATCCACCCTCTTGGGACAACTCTATAGACTTACAGTTACATTATAAGTTCTACTCTTAACTAGTGGGAATTCTCTGGTTATAGCTGATCAATTAGTGGTGTTATTATTATCCCTATTGTAAAGATGAAGGTGCTGGAGGCTAGTTGAGGTGGCTCGGTGTGTGACCGCCAATATCTTGTTTTGACCTTCCTATCTCTGACCATCGAGCCCAAACCCCTAATCTCTTTCATGGTAAATTTCTAACTTTATGGGGGTTCTATAAAAATATAGATTCCTTTTCTTCACATCTCAAGACTCCACTCAGGAACTCCAGGCTGAAGTTTCAGGGGGCCTTTGTGTTCTTTTCTGTCCAGAGTCTACTGTTTTCCCAACACTTTGGGGTGCTGGCGCTTCAGCTTCCACTCCTACCTCACCCCCAGTGCCCAGTGAACTCATACACAGGGGGATCTCTACACAAGAACGAGACACCCTAGTTCTTGGGATCAGACCTTGAAAAGTAATGACACTCAGGGAGGAGGTGGGGAGTGTCACAGTTTTCTCTCCTCAACTTCCTCTTGAGCAACATCATTTGACTTGCCAAAATGGACCTCTTGGGTGGTTGAAACAAGCAGTTTTATTTGCTTAACCAGTGGACCAGCTCATCATTAGGATGTCAAATGTCTGTAAAACAGCAAAATGAAGGTCATGAGATTTTGCTTCTGGGAACATGCATGGAGGGATGAGGGGAAAAGGTGCACACATTATTTTTACTCCAAGAGAAGCCAACATGGCTCATGGTCATTCATATTTCTCTGGCTTTGCCGATGAGACATAGCATTTAAGTGTAATATGGTAGGAAGCCATGAAACCAAATTTTTTGAGTTTTCCCCAAGAATTTCATTTTTAATAATATAAAAAATCACCAAGCCCATGTGTTCCATAAAAATAAATGAATGTTTTCCCTTTTGAACCAATAAAGTAAATGAAAACTGGAAGCCACCGAATGTTTTCTGTGTGGCTTATCCAGGTTACCCCAAAGACTTGAAGAATATGTTTTGCTGCTGGGAGAAACTGAGGAAGCACCCACTCACGTCCAGATGTGGCTGTGGAAATGTCTGCCAGCTTTGATCATTTGGTAAAACAGGTCTCTGGAGGACTGGAGCAGAGCCCAGGGCCTGGAGCGTGGTAAGTTCCAGCTCCACCCACACGTCCAGCTCCTTTTCCAGCTGGCCCTGCTTGTCCCCAAGGACCTGTCGTCCTTCAGAAGGTCATGGTGTTGCATACCTTTGCTCACGAGCTCCTGCTCACTGATACACACTGTCCAGCTCCTTTCCCACATGCCAACTGCCCATTTATCCATTGCACACCCATCACTGCAGGCTGCCACAGCTCCTTCCTGGCCCTTCTGCCGCACTTTAATAGCCAGACATTTATGTGTCTTTGGTATTCATGGACCAGGCCAACTCCTCATCTCCCACCAAAACAAAGCACAGAGAACATCTTGAAAGCCGGATCCTGTTTAATTTATCTCTAGTTACCCGGGGTGGATCGCATTGCCAGGCACAGAATAAATGCTCATTAAATGCTTGTTGGAGGGGTAAGTGGATAAACTAGCAGACCTGGAGCAATGTGAGAAAAAAATAAAACCAAACAATGATGATGCCTTGAACCCCTTCTGCTCTCTGCAGGAAGCTGAAGGAAGGAACAGTGGGAAGAGACCCATTTAGCTTTGAGGCCAGAGTTTCCCAGGGGCCATATCTGGGCCTAAGGAATGTAAACACTGGAACTATAGTTCAGATTCCTTCCAATGATAAATAACTTCTCCTCCTGTTAAAACCAGGAGAAAGGAAAACTGACAGTCTCTTTGGGAAAGTGATTTGTGCTGTACAGCCAGGGAACATGTTTGTGGCTGTCATGGGTATTTGGACAAAGGTTCTACCCAGAGGGGCTGGGATCGCTTACAGCCTATCCCATTTGGAAGGAGAGTTTTTTTTAGAAAAGGCTTTTCTGGCTTGGAGAGGAAGACTGACACCTGACAACCACTGTCCCGCCACTCCCATCTTTGTCCTGAATGAGAAAACCCAGGCTTTGACCACAGTGCCCTTCAGGACAAAGGCTGGAAATTGAATCTCTGTCCTATGGCCATGCTGCATGCTGGCGACAGCCTCCCCACCAGGGGGCTGGAGCCCAGCCATCTTGACTTATCTACTCAGGCCTCCATGAAAGGGGGCTGCCCCCACCCAATGGGCCTTCCTGCTGGCTTGCTTCGGATTAGGTTGATGTGCTATCTCTAGGCACCTTCTCCTCACAAAAGGTCTGGGTATTAGAGCTTTCCTGGTGGGAGAGTAGGAAGTTGAGAATGCTTATTGATAGGGGAGCTTTATAAGATGAAACTGGGGAGACAGTATTATATTTGCACCCTTTTCTCTCCAACACCATATGTGTGGTATCACTGAAGAGAAGATGGGGCTGAGGTAGAGAGGAAATGGAAAAAGAAACATAATTATTCTTACATGAGCCTGGTCTACCTTGTAGTATAGCTTGGTACTTATAACCTCATTTAATCATTGAAAACTCCTGAGACTTGCGCCACGATAAAGAAATTGCCCAAGGCATGCAGTAGGTAGGGGTCCAGGAGGCCAATATGGTAGGCTTATAGAGTGGGAAGGTAGTTAATAACACAACAGACAGTTTTATTAGAACAGTTTGAAATCAAGGCAGCTTGTATGTCCTGTGTGGTTTTCTGCCAGGCAGCATCCTATTTAATCTTTGTAAAATTTCCATAGGAAACTTTTCAGGGAAAGTGAGACTTCAAGAAGCCATACAAGGTTCCAAAGTTAGAAGCGGAGAATTTGTGGAGTAAACTCATGCCTGGGGTGCCTAGAATTGTAACCTCTGTTGGTCCTGAGGCAGAGAGGAAATAGCTTCTGCTAGACAGGGACTTTGAAAACTGAGCAGCACCAACAAGGAGCTTTAAAAGAAAACAAAGAATGAGACTCTCTACTTTGGCAAGGATATCATTAGGGTATTGAAGCCCTCACCGAGATGCCAAGTTAGGTAAGGCAGAAGCCACAGGGCTTCCCAGGATAAGAAAGGGGCTGGAGGAGTGAGAGGGCAGGCCTGGGCACAGATGAAAGCACTTCCTATTGGTGCTCTGCAAACTGCACATCCCATTTCCACCTTCTTCCCTGATGCTGAGGTAAGAGCAGGCTCCCAGACATCAGAAGAGCCGATGCCTCTGGGCTGTGGAGTAAGTATTCTCTAACACTGCTATTCTTGGAGGAGGCTGTTTAAATGCACTGGGTTTATCTGTTGTGTGTAACCAATAAGCTGTAGGAGTGACTGCAGGTTTCTGAGAAATCTTCAGAAGATTTTCCTGGCATACTTGTGCTCCAAACTCAGAGCGTCCATGTAAGAATTCTGAATTGTTCAGTGTTCCAGCTCACGTGAGGTTCAACCAAATGCGGTCCCAACTGAAAACTCTAAGTAACCACTAAGTATGAGGGAGGGCATTTCCAAATGATTCTAGACCACAGTGCCGTAACTGTTGAGCCCCACGCCTGTCTCTGTATTTCCATAGGGGACACTCTAGACACCTTGGAGCAGCTGTAGGCTAAGCGATTGTACATTATCAAAAATCTCCATGATGCAGATTCCATGATCATAAATAAATTGGTTGTTCTGGGTTGCTATGCATCAATAGTTACTAAAATCCAGGCTAAAGTCTCACTTCTCAATAACTTGGGTTGGAAACACATGGCTGCCGTCCTCCATAGGCTTTCTGTGGTGATCTCAGAGACACCCGTTGAGACAGGCCCTTCTGACCACAAGTTGCATAAGACAGGCACTTCTGGCCACAAGTTGAATCAGTTACCCTCTCAATACCTATCCTAACTCAGCTCCTTGGTTCTAATCTGTTCCCTTCCCATCCTTTATTTGTAGCTGACAGCCTTACCCGCCCTCCCTCCCCTTCATTTCCCATTTGGATCGCAAATGCCTTTCAGTCCTCTTAGCCTCCAGGGCACAAGTTTCCTGTGAACTCTGGAGCCATTTATGTAGTTAGCCAGACCCCTGGGAGTAGCTCTGGGCTCCTGCAGTCTGGCCTTTTGTGAAAGTGGCCTGGTATGAAACAGCCTTAGCAGATACCTACCCGTGCAATTTCAGGTTGTTAAAATGCTTCAAAGAGCTAGGGGAACTCATTTCTCCTACTTAGAAGCCTGGTAGGATGTCTTTCCTTCTTGGGGTGAGTTCATTATGGTACCCCAGTGCTAATTCACTTTTAGCAAACAAGTGGTTTCACAAGTAGAGATTGAAGGTAAGAGCCCAAATTAGGCTCCGCTTGCTCTTTTATTTTGTCTTTTCTGGATTGGCCCTGACATTTAGCATCAACACAGTGTGGTGTGCAAAGGAGATATTTTGGCCCTGCTTTTCTGAGTGTCTCCTCTACTTTACTAGCTGGAGCCCTCATGTAACCCTCTGAGTCCCATTCTCCTTATCTGCAGGATGCAGATCATAATCCCTCCCCTCCCCAGGGTTACTGTGAAGGCGGAATAGATAACATTGCTAGCCAAACTGGATAGAAGTTTGGCTAGCTGGAAGATAGGGTCTAAGATCTTATGATTTCTGTTCTGTTTGTTACTGTTCGTGCTTATCTTTCCTCAAATCCTATGGAGTCTGCTTTCCAAGTCAATCTCCCATCCACACAGTCCTTACCTCTGCTGTCAATCACCTGGTGTGCTGGTTTCTTTTCTTTCCTTTCCTTTTCTTTTCTTTTCTTTTCTTTTTTTTTTGTCAGTTTGACACAAATTAGAGTCACTGGGGAAGAGGAAACCTCAACTGAGGAATTGCCTCCCTCAGAGTGGCCTATGGCACTCCCTTAATTAATTATTAATGTGGGAAGATCTAGTCCTCTGATCCTGGGTTGTAGACAAAAGCAGGCTGAATAAGCTGTGAGGTGCAAGGCAGTAAGCAGAGTTCCTTCACAGTATCTGCTTTAGTTCCTGGCCTTAGTTCCTGCCCCAACTTCCCTCAGTGATGGACTGTTACCGGGAAGTGTAAGATGAAATAAACCCAATGCTTCCCAAGTTGTTTTTGGTCATGGTGTTTGTCACGGTGACAGAAAGTAAACTAGAACAGCTGGGGTTCTCTAACCTAATCTCCTGGTTTCATCTTGGATGCCTTTTATCCACCAACCCCCCCATGCCCGACACTCTCCGAAACAGCAGGAATAACCCAATTACATTTCCTCCTGTCTTTTTTAGGTCTTGTGGAGACAGAAGGCTCCAAAGAGCCATGAGTAGACTAAATGTTTCAGGACATGCTATATAGACAGTCTCTGATTTATGAAGGTTTATGATTTTTTTGTCTCTAGAATTTTGAGGCTCAGATCTTAAGCTGGTAGTTCTAACAAATTAGGTCTGGCCATTTGTCCTTTAATAAGCCAGGTAAAGAGACTAGCAATAGTGAAAAGTAGAGAAAGAGAGAAAGAAAATTAATTCCATGTAGCCACACTGGGAAGAGGAATAAGTAACAGAAAGATCCAGTGACCCCAAAATTTATCTTTAGATTTAAATAGAGGGAAAGATGTATGTATAACTAAGCAGTCTTCTTCAAGGTACGGTCCTGCCCATCATTGACCATCATTATCTTGGTTCCAATGTCTCCTGAATTGTCAGACCTATGAACTATCTTCCTGGGAGGCAGTCCTCCTCTGAATGGCACCAAGCTTCAGTCACGTGGAAAGCCTGGAGAAATACAACTTATTGGGCTCACCGTCTCAATTGTCCAGCAACTGAACAATCATCTCTCTCTCTCAAATGCCTTTGCTTCTGGCAGAACACTTACAATCACAGTAATACAGAATCAATGCACATTCAGTAGAAACCGTACTTTATGCATTAAGCTTTGGTCTTCTCCCAGATTAGCTGACTGCGGGAAGATCTCTCAGCCACGTGCTCACAAAGGCCACAGGACCCTGCGGCACGACGCACAGGTCAGTAATGACACAAAGCATTTAAAACTCTGTTATAAAATAGGCTTTGAGCTAGATAAACTAAATGCATTTTCAGTTTAATGTTTTCAACTTATGATGGGTTTAAACAAGAGGCAACCTCATCAGACGTCAACCGGCATCTGTACAATTTGGAAAACCCAGTGAAAAATTAAAATACGAGGTAGAAGCTGGGCAGTGGTGGCGCCCGCTTTTAATCCCAGCACTCAAGAGGCAGGGGCAGGGGTATCTCTGTGTTCGAGGCCAACCTGGTCTACAGAATGAGTTCCAGGACAGCCAAGGATTAACAGAAAAAAAACCCTGTCTTGAAAAAAAAAGTGTGAGATGGAGCCTTTGATAAAATTCATTCAAATTACTGAAATGCAACAGGACAACAGAAAACCAGTAACGAGATCTTCTGAGTCAAGGACCTCGTGTGCCACCTAAGCACACCCACACTACAATGCTGTCCTGATCCTACTCCAATTCTACTTATGTCCCATCTGCCTGAAGACCAAGCAACTTTAGGAATTTTCATCCACAGCACCTCTTGAAGTTATTGTTGGGCTAAGAAGGTATGGGTACTGTTCTAGGACCAGCCACTATTCAGGGCTTCTGAGCAATCCATCTTAATCTGGATTTGTACTGGATTATAAAATGTAGATTTACAAATCACTTAAATGATTGTCCCTATCCTTAAGACAGCACTAAGTGTTGAGGCGGAGTAGCCAAAGACGAGTGTGGAACTAAGTCAGATGGTCCCTGCGTTTGAAAGTGATGCAGCCACTGCTGGTCCTTCTCTGCTGAGACCCGCACTCTGACCTTGATCAGTGATCTGTTTACAGCCTTCAAATACAGACCCAGACTCCAGATGTCACCAGGTAATTTAGTTAATGATGATAACCAGTGCTAGAATCTACTACGGAATCTCTGGGGTAGGTAGTTCTTCTTTTGGGGAGTTACTTCCATCTTCAAAAGAAAGACTGTACTATGTGATATTTCTGGGCGCGAGAACGGATCACAAGATACACAATGAAACCCACTTTAAGTTGTTGTTTTTTTTAACAGAGGGAGTGGGGGAGCAAGTGTGGGGTGGCGGGGGAGAAGGTAGTGCGCAGACCTGTCTGAAAACAGCGTGGTGAGAAAGAGGTGGAGCGGGCATGTCCACTTTCGTTTTTTTGCTCGCTGTAGCTTTCAAGACTGTCCTGGAACTCACTCTATTGACCAGGCTGGCCTCGAACTCACAAAGATCCACCTGCCTCTGCCTCCCGAGTGCTGGAATTAAAGGAGTGTGCTACCACCGCCCGACAGGCATGTCTACTTTTAAAGGCCTTAGAGTGCATGCACATAGGGGCTTCTGCAGCTACAACACACATAGATTATGTGACCACAACGCACACAGATTATGTAGGGCTTTAAGACCCCAGTGGCCAGGCTGTTTGCCTGAACACTGATGGCTCATGTGTAGCCCTAGGACCCAGCATCACTAACTCCTGGAGTGGCTGAGCATTTTGCTTGAATTCAGACAGCCTGTGGGAGTTCTGGTTGTGATGGAAAATACTAACACTATGCAAATGTTACTTTGAATATTAAGCAGACTTTAAAAACCTCCTGTGCTTTGAGTTTTGCTGGACTTAGGCATCATGAAAAGCAAGCTGCTTCTATTTTTATTTACATTTCCCCCCCTCAAAAACAAAGAGAAAACTTTTGTGTATTTTCATAGTAGGTCTGTGTTAGCATCAACTTTACAGATGACTTGTTATGCTCCGAATATGGTTTGCATAACTGAGGCCAAACCTAGCTTCTCCTGTGAATATTCTTTTAAAAATCAAATTGCAAAAGTCGCATATCAGATATTTACATTACAATTCATAGCAGTAGCAAAATGATAGCTATGAAGTAGCAATGAAAATAATTTTATAGTTGGGGGTCACCACAACATGAGGAGCTGGATTAAAGGGGTGCAGCATGAGGAAGGTTGAGGATCTCTGCTGTGGAAGAAAAAGAGCTATTTATGCTTAGGAATCAGCAACCATGCTCCCTTTGGTTATTGTCATGGTGTTTGTTCCACTCCCCATGCCTTCTATCTTCCCTCCGTGATCTGTGCAAGCAGTCGGAGCTGACCCCTGCAAACTGAGTCCCCTTTCCTGATCCTGGAACCATCAAGCCTCAACTCCCTTTCTGATCGGCCCATCCTCCCCATATCCCAGCCCCTACCCCCTCAACTCCCCCTCCCGCTCCCCAACCCTGCGGCCCTGTGTGTGTAATGCCTTCTTGCTTGGAGTTACCTGGACAGCCTTTTAAGTCTCTTTGGTGGGGATTTTGCACCTCAGAAGTTTGCCTGGCTGTTCAGGTTATCGTGGCAGTCAGAGAGTAGTGTTTTTATGTGTTGACAAATTCTTTAAATCCCTCATAATTGAATCATGCCAAGTTTAGGGATAGAGTTAACTAGCCATTGTTTTTATAATATAAAAAATGTAAAAGAACTTGAAAGAAAATAGAAGAGGGACTTAGGAAGAGAAGGGGTTTAGTGGGAGGAAAAGAGGCTAATGGGGCAACTATGATCAGAGACCATCATGCATGTATAAAATAGTGGAAGAACAAATTCTGTCTCCTAGTGCCCTTAGGCTCTGTGCGTTCTTATCCGTCATGCACTAAGGCCAAGGAGCTGTTGTCCCTGAAGTAGCATGTGACCTGGGACCTTGGGTGCTTCAGTGGTCACCAGTGAGTTGGCTGAGTTGGTCTGTGTGTTACCTATTGCATTGAGAAAGTTAACGTGCATCCGGGAGGGCCCAGAAGTACCTCTTTTGCGTAGGTGATAGATAGGTCTAGCCCCTAAGTATAGTTAGGATTTGGACACAACCTTTAGGTCAGCCTAATCTCATTTGGTTTTTGCTGTAATGAAAATGTTCTATAATCGGCATTGTCTAAAATGTGTGGTTACTAAGGACCTGGAAGTCAGATAGTGTGAATGAGAAGAGAATTTTCAGGGTTTAATTAAGCTCCGTAGCCATGTATGGCTGCCTGTTGGTGGTGGTGGGTACTGGACAGCATAGGACTAGGAGGGGAAACCAGAAACCAGTGTCTTAGAAGCAGGAAATGACTAAGCAGAACTAGAACAGTACGCATTTCACAGTACTGAGGCCCAGACCTCAGGGAAGACACAGATGGTACAGACAACTGGGGGATGTGTGGCAACCTGCTGGCAGTGTAAAGAGTCTAACAGTCCCTTTTAGACAACTCCCGAGTTAGGGAGTGAAGTTCTGGACCAATCACAGCATGTCACTTGGCTGTAGAGCCCTTGGTCTAGCAGTGTATGGAGGACCAGAGTTTCTGATTTGGCGTGATGGAGGCCGAAAAGGTAAACCCTGAGAAAAGTCACTACAGTAATTGTTAGGAAGCTCCCATCCCAAGTCAGGCACTGCTCAAACAGCTCTACTTGGTTTAGCATTGGTTAAGTTACAGGCTCTCAAGTTCAAGAATAGAAACAAGGGGACTAAGGCTATGACTCCACTGTTCAAGGGCCTTCTCCACAAATATGAAGATCTGTCTGGTACTCCAGGAGTCAATATATATAAGCTGGACAAGTGGCATTAACATATAATTCCATTGTTGAGGGGAACAGAAACAGGTGGGTCCCTGGAGCCTTTGGCCAGCAAGCCTGGCCCAACTGATGAGCTCTGAGCTCCAGATAGAGTGACAGATGCTACCAAAATGAATAATCAAACGAAAATAACACACACACACACACACACACACACACGGTGGAGAGCCATCAAGGAGGATGCCTGTTATCCACCTTTGACCTTCATGTGCATTTGTACCCCCCCATATCCACACACAGCAACAAAAAAGGAAAAAAGTAGAACCAGATATGTTTGAATTTCAAAGTCCATGATAGGAAACTTTTCATGGCAATATACCAGTGTTTTCAGTTTCCTGAAGAACAAAAGAAAGTTGTATTTCTCTGGCAACAGAATAAGAGACACTGTAGACACTATACAGCCAATACTGGGCAAGACCTTGTCTTAATCTTGTTGGAGGTTTCTTTTCTTTCAAACATTAATTTTAAGTATGCATGCTTTACTCAAATGTACAACTGCACACCACAGTGTTTGATACCCGTGGGGCTAGAAGAGGGCTTCAGAGCCCCCAGGACTGCAGTTACAGGCCTTTGTGAGCCACCTGTGGCTGCTGGCAATTGAACCTGGGTCCTCTGTCTCTCCAGTCGCAGGTGTCTTTCTTAACAGACTCTTCTATTATTTCTGGGGTGCTTTTCTGAAGGGGATCCTCTATTTTGTTGCCAGACCTGTACCTCTGGCCCCTTCTGTCTGATATAAGCCCAAATCCGGCCATGACAGAGCCTAGTATCTTAGTTATTTGTGTGTAGTAGAACTCTCAGAAAGCACTTTGTTTGCAAGCAATTTCCCACTGGCCTTTGCTTTTTTTTGCTTCTTCTTTTTTGTTTTTATTTTTGAGATTATAATATAATTACATCATTTCTCTCTTTCCTTTCCTCCCTCCAAGCCCTTCCACATACCCTTCCTTTTGATCGCTTGCTTTTATAGTCTTCCACTGAAAGACTATAGTTACTCTCTGACTCTAGGCAATCTACTGACTATCCTGCCTACATCCTGACCTAGCTTAGCAGCTTTGCTAAGGCATTCAGAGTGCTGAAGACTGTGCAGGCCAGTCATCTTGGGAGTGCGTGCAGTTACTATTCCTTCCTGCATCCTTTGAGAACCACCTTGACCTCCAGGACCTCCCTGTTGAAGCTGGGGGCCTCCCTGGGATGGGGGTGCCCAGAGTATTAGAGGGAGGCTGGAGCAATCCCAAAAGACTTCCTAGGGTAGTAGAGTGCTGGATCAGAAGGCTTTCCTCAGAGGTGTTCTTAGCTAAAATCATCCCCACTCCCAGAGAGAAACCATACAAATGTAAAACAAGAACAAAACAAAATGCATAGGAGGCAAAATGTTTTATTTTTACACTTGATCTTAGCCAAAAGGCCAAGAAGTGATAACATGTTTTATTTTTAATTACGTGTGCTTGTGCAGTATATGAAATATGTAAGTGAGTGCAGGCGCCCACAGAGACCAGAGGTTTTGGATTCCCCTTGGGGCTGAAGTTACAGGCAGTTGAGATGGTCAGGCATGGGTGCTGGGTACAGAGCTAGGGTCCTCTGGAAGAGGAGCAAGCACTCTTAGCCGCTGAGCCTCTCTCCGGCCCGGAGAAGGAAGCTTTGGAAAGTACTGGAAGGTACAGTTTTCTTACCCGTGGATATACCAGCTTCCTCCATCCTTAGCTCAGCAAGAGAGTCCTGAGTTGCTGAGACCATGGCTCCGTGCTCAGGCGGTCCCGGTGCTGCCACCTACAGGACGTACGGTGCAGAGCACACCGCTCTCCCGTCCTGAGGCAGCCCAGTCATGAATGTGCCACTTAAATGGTCTGTGTACTGTCCCTAGGCGAAACAGTGAGGAACGAACTCATTTCTAAACATTATTTCTAAGGGTGTGGGGGGAGTATTAAAAATCAAAGAATTCGAAGAACACACAGCTGAAAGTGTACCTTACAGGCCACTGCCGTGCTAGGGGAGTTGTGTTTTAATTACTATATTTAAACCACATGAAAGACACCATCAATATTACTGTCTTCACTTCAAAGCAGGTTAAAGAGCCCCAAACACAACTGTTTAGAATCAGGTCACTCCAGTTCTGATGTCCATAAGTGTCACAATACCTGAACTGACTTAACCGATTTCTCTACCCTTCCCAGTGTGAGACAGCACCCAGCTTCGGGGAACAGTCACAGAAAGGTCCCACCTGCCTGCTGAGGTGGCCCACCTTAGCCTTAAAGCCCAGACACCTCAGATAAAGGCTTTATAGCAGAGAATTTCACCTTCATTCATGCTTCTATGGTCTTTTGTAGAATAAGGCCTTTTTTAGCAACCTCGTTAGCATGTAGTGTATTCTAACAAGGGTTTTCTGACTCAGTGGATCTGGGCGAAGTCTGGGGCTCCCTTGAGAAAACCTTACCGCTGCTGCTCATCTGGCAGAAGCACCCTGGGTTTCAAGGAACTGAAAGGTCTGTTGATGTAGGAGGGTCATCTGTCTATGTGTTACCTTCATTGGTTAATAAAG
>LOJH01037570.1:307-15236 GCA_001685095.1 Ellobius talpinus | reverse complement strand
TACCATGGCCAATGTGAAGGGTGCTTGAGCCCCATATGCAGCAACAGCTTCCTTCAATTGCTTCATTTCTTTAAATTGTATTGCAAAATGTTGGCGAATGATTTGCCCTGGGTTGTTGGGGTCTGGCACCTCCATTAAAATGCAACCATGAGTGTAGGACGGAAGCAAACTCCTTTGTTTTGTCCAATGTTAGAGCCCCTACTTAACTGCGACCACCAACCTTCATCATTATAAGCTGGTGGGGCCGAGGGACTTGTGTGTGAATCTTTTTTTTAACTTTACATTTTCTCAGTTTTCTAAAGAGATTTCTTATTTCCCTACGTATGATTTCCTCCTCTTCTTCCGATGATTCCTCACTATCCTCTACAAACTCTAAATCATCAAACTCCTCCCTAGTCCTAGCGACTGACTGTTTTCTGAACAAGGAAGAAAAGATACTGCTAACAATTCTCATCTTAATCCCTCAATATGTCTCTGCCGGCCAGGAACGACCTTGTCTATCTCGGTGGGGCTGAAACCGAGCAAACGACATCAGGATTAACACATACCCCAATCCACCCTCACCTACCAAGGGTGACCTCTGGGGCTGGAGGTTGAGGAGACACACACAGAGACAGACAGACACATGGACCTCCAATCACTGGTACAAAGCCCTTCTTTAATAGCACAATGAAGGCTTAAATACCCAGCAGTCAATGGCCAACAGGTGAAAATCCCATCCTCTGATCCTCTAGGGAAGGCACAGCTTTTAGTAACTTCAATTAGAAGGCTCTAGCAGGGAAGAGCAGCTGAAGGCCAGGACTCCAAATGGTCCCAACAGTTTTTTGTTGTTCTTTGGCTGTTTATTTAGTTTTTAAAAAATATAAATTAAGTTTATTCCTGGACAATTTCTTACATGTATACATTACAGTCTGATCACTCTGTCCCTGACACCTTCTCTTAATGCCCTTCCAACCAAATAACCCCCTGCCCCACAAGTCCCTCTTCCAGATTCACACCCTTTTAAACTACTTTGTTTAACCATGACCACCTATGTGACCATCTATTTGTAATTATTCATTGAAGTCTGGTGGGCTCACTAGTGGGTAGAAAATGGAAAGCAATGACTTCTAATGACCCACAATCTATCTGAAACCAATAGTTCAGGCCCTGGAGTGTAGATGGTTCACTCTTTGCAGACCCAGTGTGTGTGTGTGCGTGTGTGTGTATGTGTGTGTGTGTGTAATGAGCACTGACTACTTTCAAAGTGAAGAGGCTACTAAGAATAATAATAAATTAACATATGAAAAACATTGTAGATAAGTGGACCAATCTAGCATGGCAGCTGAGTGGGGCTACTGTCCCAATTTATGATTTAACAATTCAAGAACACTTGAGTTGACACACACAGGGGCAACACTGATGTAAACCAAGGACCCTCTGGCTTTGGCAGATTAATTAGCTGAGTGATATAAAACAAGATGGGAGAGGATGAAGAAAATGACAGAGATGTGAAGTAGCAACTGTCAGTGCCCTGAGCTTCATGTAGGATGCTTGGTGATCTCAAACGCAATATCTTGGTCTGGGCATGGCAAATCATTGTCTTCTTAGGGATTTTGATATAAGCAGGAAGCTTTATTTTGTAATTAAGCCTTATGGTTTTTTATCTGACCACTTCAGAAGAGGTAGCTAGTTAAATCACCAATCATTTTCTAGTGTGAGTTTTGAGACTGTTTTGTAAGCAGTTCAGGGTGTGACTTTGTGTAAAAGAATGCAAAGAAAATCTCAGAAAGGTTTCAATTTGAAAACCTCCTGTCAAAAGTTTAAGGCTACTGACTTTTGCCCATACCCATGAGGTGGGTTGCCCAAAGGTATGAACTGCTGACACTAGCAAATTTGCCGAGTGGAATCCTGGCCCTGGAAGAAATAATAGAGCAGCGCTGCATTGAAACCTCTTACCTGGGGTTAGAAACTCTATTGGGATTTTCTTAGATGATAAGTTGATACGGTTATCGTGTGATTTAGGTAGGTGTCCACATTTCTTCTGAGGAAGCAAATGCAAACTGCACATGGAAGATACTTGAGACTACAATACTGGTTTCAGTGTGCAAACCATTTGTTATAATACTTTTATTCTTCTTTTGAACTCTTTGCTTAGTCTTAGATAGTGTGTGTGTCCAAGTGCCAGGCTTGGTCTTATTACTCTACTGTCTCTTCCCATAAGATCCTGCCCTCACCTTAAAATCCACTTATTTCTGTGCTTCTTCTTTTTTTTTTGCTAGGATCCCATTTCTTTCTTTGTAGTCTAATACTTTACTGAAACAATGCTTTGAACCACATTATGTGGTTCTCCTCTGATCTTTCTCCACTCTTCTTGCAATGAGACAAGTAACCCTCCATGACTACCTTATTGTCTTCCAGCTGTAAATTCTCTCCTTTGGAGTTGCTTCTTATAGTTTCCGCTGCATCATGGTGCAGCTCCTGGATTTTGGCTTGGTGACATTAGTGTACTATTATAATATCCACCTACCTACAGTATTAATATTATCAAACTCCTTGCCCTGTGGGACAAGTCCATCTAATTATCCGGTCTTGTCTCATGCTTTTTTGTTCCACAATGCTCATTGTCTCCCAAGATCAGTGTCCTATTTCCTTTCTAGAAAGATTCGCTGTTTTATTTTAGTTACAAGGTCCTGCATTGCATTATTATGCAGTCATCCTCTCCTTCAGTCTGCCTCCCACTTCTAGTCACTTGTTATGGATCAAGGTATTCTATTAGCTTCTGGTGCTGCTTTAACCTCTTTCTCTCCCTATTTCAGAATAGATCAAACAATACATCCCTTAGGGAGATTTTTCTGTCTATTGTTCCAAAGTAAGAATGAGTAAATGTAAATAATCTATCATTCCATCAATATTCCCATTTCTTTTCCCCCAAGATTAGGGCTCTTTTTTTCTCTCATTAATTCAATCTGTCATATGTTTATTTAGCACATTTTCACATTCAAAGCATTTAAGAAGCTAATTAATCCTTGGAGTACCTTCTGGTATGCACCAAGACTATAAAGGCAGTTGACATTAAGGCTGGGAGAAAAGCCCAAGAATTTCTGTTACCCCCATATCACTGTTCAAAAGTACATTTTCTTCATTCTGTCTTGGCACAACTGAAATAGATAGAATCATGAATAAATTACTTGGATTTGGTTTACAAGAAAGTGACCAGAAAATGTGTGACCTTCGTGCTAGCCCACATTTCTCGTTTAGACCCATGGTCACACTGTGTGAGCTGCACTGTGGGAGGTGGGAGGCAAACCGCAGAACATGATTAATGCATGTTGTATGCTCCTCTTTCACTTTCACCCAAAGAGACAGATTTATTTACCCAAATCTGTCATTACAGAGAGATATTTCCAAGAATACAGTAAGAAGATTGTGTATAGGGTTGTGTTTATGTGTGGAAAGGGGGAGAAAGGCCAATGGAAGGGATACATAAATTGCAGAATTGTTTTATGATTGTCTGTTGGACTATATTAGTAAAAATAAGCAATGTGCTAAACTCTTTGCAAGAACCTCTTTTAAATTCTTTAAAAACATTGAAAATATATTCTTCTCAGCCAGACAACACAGATACTATATGAAGCCATTTGGGACTGTTAGTTTGGCAAGAAGGGAAATGAGTTATAGAGTGCCAAATAACTGTTTTATCTGGTTGTTATTATTATTGTACTGAGGAGTAAAGAAGACCTTTTATATAATGAGGAAAAATTACTAGCAATTAAATGACTTCCTTCTTTTTTAGGTCAAATGCAATAGGTAATTGTTTGACCATTACCTCCAAATTATGGAGGCTCTGTGTTCATTAATAAATAAAATTGTATCTACAATGGCACTCTGGCAAAGCCAGTCCGGTCAACATTTTCTTGATTGAATAAGTAATACCACAAACTACTAAACATACTGGAGTCACTGTTATTCCTATAATCTTGCCTTACTGTGACTATTGCTGTTCAACTTTAGGTGGAATACAAACGTATTTCAAAGAAAACTTGGAAATGTTTCTTGTTTACAAACATGTTGGGAATATTATTTTAAGGTGTGTTACTTTTGTTTATGTTACATTTCCTTAACTGTGAAGTTGTGATACTTTGCCTGTCTTGAACATCTGATGGTCTATTAAAAATCTGAATGGCCAATAGCGAAGTAGGAGAAAGGATAGGCAGGGCTGGTAGGTAGAGAGACTATATAGGAGGAGAAAGCTGGAATATGGGGTTCGGAGAAGTAGCCAGAGAAGAAGGAGGACATCAAGAGCCAGCCATCCAACTACACAGCAATGCACAGTATAAAAGTAAAATTACAGAAGTAAGAGAATGGAAAAAGACCAGAGGCAAAAGGTAGACAGGATAATATATGTTAAGAAAAGCTGGCAAGAAACAAGGCAAGCTAAGGCAATATGCTTATAACTAAAAATAAGCGTCCGTGTGATTTATTTGGGAGCTGGGTGGCAGGCCTCCCAAAAGAATTCAAAGAGCTTAATATCATCTTACTACACAAACACTGTTCACAGAAGACTGCACCATTTTCTTTAAGAGGCGAAGGTCTTATTGTGGTGTATATTGAATGATGCAGAGAATTTGCCATAGGCATTTGGTACAGTTGTTTTAAGAAATCTTTGTAACATATAAAAAATAAGCTACTGGTTTTGTCCCAGTAATTATTGTAGAATGTATTCACTAAGTATCCTTCATCTTACCCTATCTATCACTTTTGTGGCTGATTTCGCAATATTATAACTAATATAAGAGCAACAAAGGCAGCTAGCATTTATGTGTAAGTGCCAGGCAGACAAGCTAAGTTATCCTTGACATGTGTTATCTCACATGATACTCATTGATATCCATTTGCAGATGGGATAAATAAAGTTGATGATAATTATATACCTAGGAAATGGCAGAGATGTGAAATGACTTCAGGGAGTTTGCTTCTAACTACTTACTATATTATCTCATCCCAGACTCAGGCATGGGATAAGGCACAGAGTTGTATTTTAAATATTACTTGCTGATAAGATGTTCTTTGAAACATACAATCAATAGTTTTCTTTTTAGGAAAAGAGTCATCAAAATTAAAAATACCATAAATATAATATAAATCATTGCATTCCCAACTTACTGTGAATGAACTTTTAATTTTCTCTTTCTCAAAGTGAAATCTCTGTATTTACCTGACCATGCTGATAAACTTACAGAAATGCTCTTCATTAAAGCATTAAGTGATTAGCAAAAAACCAATGTAGACTCCCATCTAGAGAGTAATTGTTCATTGTGTATCAGCTGTATTCCTAAAGATCGGAGTATGTTCTTCAAACCTAAAATATGGAAATCTCACTTTTTCTAAACACAATGGGACAAATGTTATATCAAAGCAAAGAGAGTCTGACTCTTGCAATGGTAAAGATGCCATGACAACTTCAACCAATTTTTCTCTTTCTATGATTACTCACTCATTTTATTCTTTCATCTTCAAAACACTACTGCTTTCCTTCTGTTTTATTCTGAACAATGTTGTGAGTACAGTTTCTGTATGTGTACTTAATGAATAAGTGCCTTCAGAAGAAAGAAGAAAAGAAAAATGAAAGCTATGGTCCCAGAGAATAAAGCTAAAATTTATATTGATAGTAGCCACCAGAGAATGCCAAATTTCAGGGTAGTATTTCTTGTTTTGGGGGTTTGGATTTTGTTGGGGTTTAGGGGGTGAAGTTGATTTCATTTTGATTTTTATAGCTTTGCGAGTGTGGAAAAGGAGAGCTAAAGACCTTAGCTGATGAGATGGAAAATTGAATATAAGAATACTATTCTCAAATAAAATCAGGATCCCCCAAACCTAGGTCTCCAGTGTAAGAATATGAGCAGAAAGACACACCCCTTTCACATGCTAGAAGATAACAGAGAAAACTGTCTCTCTTTGTACTAACTCTTGGATACAAGCAAAAATCTCTTCTGAAAAATGGAACTGATGAAAAGTGACCTTATATAGATTGCAAGGTCATTTTTTACCCATATAGTAGATGATAATTTTGGATTCTGTGGTTCACTAAAGATAGTTTCAATGCTTTGAAACTCCCTCAGTGAGAGTTAGGGTTCATTGCTCCTCACCCTAAAATTCATAAATGAGTATTTTTGGAAAAACAAAATGTAAAAGCAGGTAGCTTCCACTTTCTGTTTCATAGAAAGTTTGCCCTGGGGTAACCTAGACATCAAGTAAGACATCTGACTGTAAGATTGCTTTTCTGTAGTAAAACACAGGTAGTAAAATGGAGATGACATATGGAGCAAGGGGTATGAGTCTAGTCCAGGCCTGAGATGCATAAATGGACAAACCTTCAGATGTCTGCAGACTTATTCATTATCTCATAGTAACCGTAGGCAGACTTTAAATGAGAATATATGTGATGACCTAGCCAAACACCAAAGTCATGAGAGACACTAAACTGTTGCTCTCGTTTACTAGGTTTGGGGGCTGAGGTAGCATAGATAGAATTCTGCCTTCTGTACTGAATATCCTCATCAGTAGACTAAAGAAAATGTAGAAGGGAAAGAACTAGTTTCAAACGCATTTACAGGAAAATATGTGCATCACCCAAAGTCAGAAACAGAAAGAATAAGAACTAGAAAGCATAAGCTGCAGCTAAAAGGTTGATTGAAATGCAACCCCAAGTGCTGAGGTTTGAATGTGCACCCTAAACTTCACACATTGGAAACTTAACCCTGAAAGCATCAGTGCTAAATCCTGAGACGTTTAAGAGTGATTTGGCTTTGTCTTCATGGATGTATCAATTTTAGTTTCATGAGAATGTGTTCATTATTCCAAGAGCAGGGTCTTCATCAATGATGAACTCGCTTCACTCATATGACACCTGCTTTCATTTTTTAATGTAGCAATGGATATGGCAGCACATGCCTTTAATCCCAGCACTCAGGAGGCACAGGTAGGTGAATCTCTGTGGCTCTGAGACTGGTCTACATAGTTTCAAGTCAGTCAGGGCTACATAGTGAGACCTGTTTGAAAATAAAACAAAAGCTCCTTGCCAGGATGTGACTCTTTGATTTTGGAATTACTAATCTGAAGAACTATGACAGATGATAATTTGGAAGATAATTCACAATATATTTGTTGTATAATGGATTAGTATCTATATTTCTATACTCACATATATTCTATAAATCATCAAGAACTGAAGTAAAGTGATTGGAAAGAGAGTAACACACACCGTAGGAGGTCTGCAAGAATGTTTATAGCTGCTGTCATTGGTATCCTCAAACTAGGTAACCAAAGGTCCATTCATTCTTTATATTAAATGGAAGTGGAAAATGCAGGTTCACAAAACCACGTAGGTGATTCTTAGAATGTCCTATGAAAAAAGAAGTGGGAAAAGACCATATTTGTTTTCTTAAAAGAAATCAAAATTGGAATTATATAAAACTAGGGGAAATGTTATATAGAAATAGTTGCAGGAAAACTATAAAGAACTGCAGAGAATGAAAAACACATGATTCAAAGTGGTAATAACTTTTGAGGGAGACAGATGGGGTCAGAGAAAGGCAGTCAGGTGACTTGGAAGTTAATAGTAATAGCGGATATTTTAAATTGACTGGTAATAGAAACATGTTCATTGTAGCATTATTTGTGCATATTTTATAACTGTTATTTTATAATATTTTATCCTCTAGCATTTACACACACATATATTTCTACACACATATAAAATATACATATATTTTAAGGTGAAGGAGTGATATTGGTAAAAAAAATTGCTGACTCAACCTATATAAACTCTCATAAACCAAAATATTTTAAACAGAACTTTGTGATGCTGAGCAACCTCCTTACTTAGAAATGCTACATTATTCTTTAGTACAAGCATTAGTTTTAATATTCAAGAGTGTAGAATGTATTTTCATTCAATTGGATCTACCTAATGGGAAATATACAAGGTTGGTTATGATTATTGCATAAGTTCCAGAGTCTACAGCATCAATGTACAAGTGGAAGACTAATTGTAACTTTTGAAAAGTAAGAAAATATTTAATTGCCCCTTATTCAAACCTATGAGTTCCTATTTTGGACGCTGCCCTAGTTACTCTTCTATTGTTGTGATAAGACACCACCATCATGACAACTTGGAGAAGAAAGCGTTTATTGAACTTACAGTTCCAGAGGGTTAGCTTATGGCCATCGTGGCAAGGAGCATGGCAGCAAATTGGCAAGCATAATGTGGGGACATAATAAGAGCTTACATTCTGGTCCACCAGTACAATATATAGAGAGACCTAATTTGGAATGGCATGAGCTTTTGAGACCTCAAAACTTCCTCCAAAAAGGCCAGACCCTCTAATCTTTCCCAAACAGTTCTACCAACTAGGGATCAAGCATTCAGATATATGAGCCTATGGGGGGCATTCTTGTCTAAAACACCACAGACCTCCTAATTGCCTTTCCAGCCTGTACTTAATACACTTATTCCTGTGTCTGATCCACAATCTGCTTTCATGTCCACACTATTTCATCAAGGTATGCATTTATTTACTAGTAGTTCTCAACAAACTGCTGAGAATGAACATAAAATCAGCAAGCAGGCACCAATCTCAACAGTCAATGATAAATTGAGCAGGCAGGCATAAAAAAACCAAAAGAATTATTTCTAAATTGCAAATATGCCATGGAAGTTGAAAAAAATGACTGGGTTCCTCTGATATACTCCCTTTGCCAGAAATGATAAATGAAACACAGATTCCATTATTCATTACTTTAAGCAAATTTGTCTATACTGCTACTACTTAGCATTTCTTTAACCTTCTTTAAAATTCACTAACTTAATAGTTTTCAGAATGCATCAGTAAAACGGGAAATCACTATTATCTAGCTGATATCATAAATGGAGGGATTTAGATTCCCATGGGTAGACTTCCTCTAGTAATAGCATGACCTTCCTGGAGAAGTGGGAAATGCCCCTCCATATACCTGTGCTCTGACTTCATTTACCCGAGACAGATCCTTAAAATTTTTGTATCAAACTTTTTTTTATCTTTATATGACTAAATTTGTCAGCTGAAAGTGAAATGATTTTGACATCTCAGTACAGGGTCAGAAACATTCTATGAACATGTGGTCACATACAGAAAAGGAAATTACAATGGCATTTTAACAAATACATATTATTTTTATGTGTTTGAGTGCTTGCTTCTACTACAAGTGAATACACACCTCATATGTGCATATATACTCTCAGAGGCTGAAAGAGGGAACTGAATCCCCTAGACTTAGAGTTGAAGATGGTTGTGAGCCAACATGTAGGTGTTTTGATGGAACCTATGTCCTCGGCAAGAGCAACAAGTGTTCTTAACTACTGAGACATCTCTTCAGTCCCTAAAATGACATTTTAAAACCTGCTTTAATTGCCAATAAAAAAGACTATAAAAATAAAGGCAAGGTACAGGGTTTCTAGATCTGAAAGGAGTTGGTGGTAATTATGAATGGGAGGGTGAAAAAGCAAACTGAAATGAAGTCTTTGTCAAGGCAAAGCCTCGATAGTAGTTGCCTTATATGATAGTCAATGGTTGGTAATTTTTTTCCCAGTGCGATATAAAAGATAGGGAATATTTATTTCTAGTTACTTATTTTTACTATGCCCAGAGTTAGGCACAATGATTCTGTTTACTGTCCACAACTGCTTCTTTCTCCACTACTCAAGAAAACCTTTCCACAAAACGGGAGAGTGAAAGTGGTACCCATAGAAGCATAACTCTAAGGGATGTGCAATGTAACTCAGTGATACAGGATTGCCTAGTGCTTGTGAGGTCCTGGGTTGGACTACCATCACTACCCCAGCCCATTTTTTTTGAAAAAAAAACTTTCATGTCAACTCTTTAAAAATTATTAATTAAAGAACATCATAATGATGATACCCAAACGTTAATTTTATTGTTTTCCTTAATCCTTATGACATTTCTAATGACTTATATATATGCACTACTTAAGGCAGTTTCCAGTTGTGCTACCATTGTCCTTTGCAAAGTCCTGACTCTGGATGCTTAGGGTCTGAGGAAGAGCTCTGTCATTCTTTTAACTTCTTCCATAAAATTGTGCCATACCCCATAGGCAGTAAGAAAATGGCTACTTCTGAAAAGGGAGACATTGTTGAAGTTGATTCAGTGTCTTCAAATTAAAATGTCAACAAGGAAATAAAAACAGCTCTTTTTGAAATACTTGCCCTCTATTAGAGACACAATATGCCTTGCTGGCTGACTCTAGCTGGTGTTACCTGTTTTCATATTCGTTTCTATTACATTGTTGCTGTGCATTTCCCTGGCTTTATGTGATCCATGAGAATGTCTTTAAAACCATGAAATGCCCCAAGCCTGGGAATTTCTTATGTGTGCACAATATGTCGTGGCATATGGAGAAGAGTCTAGGTGGCAGGCAATTTGGATAGTAGCCACATTCACTAATCAGGGGGCAGATTTCACATATGCTTACTTTAGAAGGAACTATTTGATCCCACAGTGACCTTTTCAGTTATACTCACACACAGTTCATAATAGGTTTTCAAGTAGTGTCAATGCATAAGAAAGGGTAACCAGGCTTTAAACACTGTGCCACTTGCTGAAGGCCAATGGCAGAGGAGCCTGGCTGCCCTAGCTTGCAGCTGTTTGCAAACAATGCGTCTTTTCTTTTTAAGAGGTGTTTAGTTTTGTTTTCTTGCTACATGAATTCACCAAATATTATCACTGGTATTAATGAACATAGTGATTATAATATTTCCCAGGTACTTTGCTGACTACTCTCTGAGGTCGGAAGTGTATGTTTCTTTTTGTAACTGAGGAAAATGAAATCAGAAATACTCAAGGTAAAAGTGAACATACTAGAGTCTCAACCATATTATCATGTGCTCTTAACCAAAATAAAATATTGATTTCCTTGAGTCTCTTTGGTAAGTCAGGAGAGTAAGTCTTGGACTTTTAAAATAAAGCAATTAACTGAATTATATGAACCACTTTACCAGGAGGCTATTGACACTAAGTGTTCCATAAATACTATTATTGTTTAGTTGTTTGAAACACACCTAGTGACTACAGTAACTGAGCTGAACAGATCTATGGAAACAAAGCCATAAACAGAAAACCTTTTAGTGCCATTTTAATATTTTTAAGACCATTAGCTATAGCAATATAATTGGACTAGAATCAAAACTGGACTATCTGACTGGTGACCCCATTGAGCTTTTCCTGAATGCATTTTTGTGTATGGACAGGGCTGGTTGGCTCACTGGCAGAAATGCTCTACTCTATAAATGGGTTAGTTTCAATTTGTGAAGAGTTAAGTAGATCTTCATGCATATAAGGAAACTTCAGTGACATAGGTCAAGTGAGGGCGAGTTTAGTCAGTTTGTCAAGGGCCTAAGCTATACATTTTTAAATATTATATATAATTAAATTACTTTCAAGAATCCACAGTAACAAACTGGCAGGAGAAAGCTTCTACTTGAAGTTCTTTCTGAAGACTTTTAATGAGTAGATAAGACTTATTTGTAATAAGCAGTGCTCATTTGCATGCAAATAATTAATGTGTCAAAGCCTTTAAAAAGAGATCTATCCTTCCCCAGTTAAACATCCTCCTTTGCAATCTTGTTTACACTATTACTTTGCTTAGCTAACCATTCATTCACAGATAGTGTAATGGTAATTTGAACAGGAACTGGGCAGAAATTTAATCACAAATTCTGAATTACTGGAGCCCAAAATAATGAGGCTTTACTGTAGAGTCATTTCGTGATTATCCACATCAATGAGTGTGACACCAATAATTTTTAAAACATTCCCATTTTACCTTGTATATTATTTGGGGGAAAGTTACCTTCTCAATTATATTTTCCTTGGGCTCCTGAAAAACTTATATTTGCATTCCCTCAGCACACATAGATGGGCAGTCAAAGACACAGCCAAGAAGCATAAAATAGAGAGCTGTGCAAAGCCTGTCTGGAATGAATCATTAAGCACAACTCATCCTGAGGTTGTGAATCATCCTTATTGGAAATTCCTTCATTTCGAAAGATAGGTTCAGCAAACCTTCCCAAACAAATGGGAATTCTCTATTAGTTATATAGATTTCCTGAGGGAATGACTATCTTTCATCCCCGGGGGAACCCAGCGATGCAGACATTGGACATTAACCCTGAGCAAATGAACTTCACATTTCTATGAGATTCCTCATGAGCAATGAGGAATATCTGGGATGGTAGCTAGGATAGGAAAGAAGAGACCTTTTGAAGTATCCAAAAGTCATAAATAAGTTGTCTTTATTTCAGAACATTAGCAGCTCAGCTAGTATGCATTCAATGAAAGGTCACATTCTCCATTTACCAGAATAAAGGGAGCTAGAGCTGATGTTCACATTAAACCCCGTGCCTTGAACAAATGAAAAGAAATGCTTTGAAACCATTCACGGGAGAGCCAAGGATGTTATATATGATCCTCTCCTTCCTTTCTGGTCTCTTTTGGGTGATATTCCATTTTGTGTAGGCTGTCAGAAAAATTTCAGATAGACTAAGACATGGGGAAGCAAATAATTATTGATATATGATTGCAGGTGTGAACTACAAAAAGTTTGGTCCAGTTGTGTTCTTCTCACCTCAAGCACAGTACTTGGGGACAGTGGCAGCCTTTTGACATACAGTACCAATTCTCCGCATTTCTAGTAGAATCTGAGTCTTACTGAAATTCACATAGACTAGCACATTTCCCATGGGGCCTTTCTCCTTCAGTGTAGTCACATGGCTAAGTTCAACCACTTATATATAAGGACAAGTGTCACCTAATGAGTGAAGTATCCTTAAAGGAAAAGGATGCTTGAGTTGAAGCAATTATCACGGGTCATTAGTCGTGGCAATGTCTTGGATATGATGATTCTAGTGTTCCTGACACCTACAAAGAACTGTCAAGTCAGGCCTGGATTGTACCCTCCTAGATTTCTTGTGTGAGAGTATGATACTTTATGGGTTTATTCTGCTGGTGATTGGATTGTCTTCCATGTCCAGCTGTACCTAATCGTAACAGATACGCTATTTTACAAAGTCCTTTTCTTCCAGAAAGAGTCTATGGCCTGGACAAAGAGCAGAGAGGCTTTATCTAAAGATGAGATTAGTATTTGCTGGTGATTTTGTTGCTAAGATGTCAAAGCAGCCCTGTGCCTGTGAAACATCTCCTTGGCTGGGGAAATAATGGGGGCACTTAGCTTCTTTGTGTCAGTGGCTTCACAGACATTGGTCTGTATCTCTTGTTGATTATCAACAGCAGATGTCATCATTAAGGCTCTTTAACCTGCCTGTGAACTCCTCTGCCTGCTAATACCATACTAATCTAGCCATTCTATGAGAATGGCGGTCAAGATGCCACAAGGAAGGAAAAGTGGGACCCCAGCAATGCAGTCTATAACGATGCCGAAGACCTCCTGAGTGCCAATTTCGGTACTACACACCTGAAATAACTTGTAAGAGGATAGCAGGTGTAATTGGCTTGCAAATTGACAGACTCCCCTCCCCATGTTAGCATGCTTCCAAATTCTGACTGTATACTAGGGGTTAATGAGGTTGACAATTGACTGTGCTTAAATAGTATTAAGGTAATGCATTTAAACATCAAAAGTTTACAACCCAAAATTGATCACCCTGGCCAATTTACACAAGAAGGATCAATTTAATCAGCTCCCCCTCTTTAAATGTTAACAAATGCTTTAACACAACACGCCTGACCATAGGATGCAGATTAAAATTAGATACAGAATTAAGTTCCTTCTACGAAGTAGAAGAGTCAATTGGAAAATCCTGATAATCAGCCAGAGTTGCCCACAAGGCTTGGCTTTATAGTATTTAACAAGAAAAGAAAGTTGCTCCTCACAAACCTAATGATTTTTGTTGAATTCAGCAAGAGCACAGATAGGAACGATAATAGTTTTTCCCCCCTGTTATCGTCACTTTTCTGTTCAGTGAAGGATAGCTCTGAGCTTTACTACCTGCCAAATGCCTGCAGAGGGGAGCATTGCGGATTTCAGGCCCTCTGTCACTTACAGATGGGCTGGATTGCTGCCAAGGGCCAGCTATCCCAGCTCTTAATCGAAAAGCCCCTTTGCAGTCATCCTTAGCTGTGTGGCTACTGGTCAGGTAGGTTCAGCTTAAGTCCAAGTGATGAATCGACACCACATACCCAAGAACTTTCACATAATACAGTCTGCTGAACAGACATGGAGAAAATAGAGTATATACCTTCTGTCCCCATTTGCCTTTGTGATGTCTCTACCAGAAGCCAATGCTATGATACCCCTCTGAATGTGCCTGGTCTCATTACATACTGGTGCCTTCCTGATTGCATCTTCTCTCTGTTATGCTAGGGTCTTCTGTGAGGCCTAGTATTGGATAAGGTTGGTTCTAAATTATATAATCCTCATTAATTTTACATCTAAATATGTTCACTTTTCTAGAACTGTTTATATTTTTCAAAGGGCCAAAGCTTAAAAGAAAAGGTTCTTTGGGTTGCCTTTCAGGTCAATAGCTCACAAGCTTTGGCAGATTAATTCTGTTTATGGAGGGGAGCCCAGATATCTTTTTATTTTGTGAGACAGGGTCTTGCTATGTTCCTTAGCTATCCTGAGACTTCCATGCTCAAATGATCACCCTGACTCAGCCTTATGATCAGCTGATTCTACAGGTACTCCTTACTTGCACCTGGATAAGAAAACTGCTTTTAATTTGCTCTGGCCTCCCATCACCTCCAGTGCAGCTGCTGCACAGAGCACTTTGGTCTGTAGTGCTCTGGAGCATTCTACAAAACAGGAACTATAGTGATTCTCTTTCCTTCCTTCCTTCCTTCCTTCCTTCCTTCCTTCCTCTTTTTTCTTCTCTCTG
>LOJH01037568.1:0-15236 GCA_001685095.1 Ellobius talpinus | reverse complement strand
TGTTGACTGGCACAGCTTCCTGGGGCTTCAGTCTAGTTTACCTTAGGACATTGTCTAAATACTCCCTGGTGTATCTATGGGAACGTGTGCTCCTTGGCAGCCCTGTTCCGTAGCCACCCCCCCACCCCAGCTCCTCCTTTCAGATGTCCCAGACTTCTAGGTGGAGTCAGGATACTGCCTCTCTGAAGGGTTTTCTTTAGGAAGCAGAAACTGGACTTTCCTGGGCCAAGAGAATCTCAGAAACTCTAGAAAGGAGAGGATGATGGTAGATGTGGAGGGGCAAGGAGATGGTCTAGGGACCTCAGGAAGACATTCTGGCCTTTGTCGCCTAGTTCTTACTGGCCGCCAGGTCTAGGCATATAGAATGCTTCTTGTCCTCTAATGGGACACCATGGAAGGGCGGTGGGGGGGGATGACGACACACGAATACACAGAGACTAGGCGGTAAGGTGTTGGCTGACCCTAGAGCTGACCAGCACAGCTGATTCAAAAGAGACTTTAGTCAGGGGATGGGGGACAACCCCCCCATGTGGGCGGAACAACAGCAGAGGAAGTTCGGGGGGGGGCAGCTGGGGAGAGAGCTTGGCCCAGTCTCTGGGGCTGCAGAGCAGCCAGGGGAGTTGAAGTCACTCCTTACCAACCCTCTTACTTTGTGGTTCCCTGGAGCAGGAAATTACAAGATTTACAGGGGTGTGCGGGGGTGGTGGTATAACAGGGTCCTACAATCTCATTCCTGATGGCAACAGACCCTCCGCTCCCCACCTCCACCCTGCTGTGGGGAGCTCACCCTTAGGCCAGCTGAGTTAGGTGAGCTGGTTCACCCCTCCCTGTCCCCCAAGGGCTGTCTGTTCTTCTCTCCCTCCCAGCCTCTCCCACCTTCGTTAGCATTTACAAAATGCCTACTATGTGCTAGGTCATGCTAGGTGGTAGGTGTCCTGCCCCCAGGTGTTCAGATGCCGGGAGCAGGAGGTCTCTAAAGAGCCTGCACAGTAAGTAGGGAACTGGACCATCAAAACCACCCTCGGCCCATGGAAGGCCCTCATGTGCTGTGGGGTTCTGAGCAGGCCTCCCAGAAAAGGTGACAGCACGGGGCCTGGAGTCCTGAAGGGTCTGTCATCAAGCAGATGAGGAAGAGGAGGAGGTGCTCCTACTGTGTGGCAGCGGCAGGAGGACTTGAAATAATTTCCAGTCAGAAAGCTGGACTGTGCCGGGGAGGCAACAAGAAGGGCTGGAGACTGGCTGCGGGGCCTGAGGGCTGGAGACTGGCTGCGGGGCCTGAGGGCTGGAGACTGGCTGCGGGGCTGAGGGCTGGAGACTGGCTGCGGGGCTGAAGCTGCACCTGCTCTCCAGCACCTCACTCATTCACTGCCTCCTCCCTTCCTCCCGCACGGTCTTGGTCTAGAGGGCTGGGAAGCCTACCAAGGCTCTGGAGGGATGGGAAGCCTACAGGGACAAAGCAAGTTCCTTTCTCATACTTGCCTAGAGCAAGCCTTGACCCATCTAGAATGCAATATCACCTAACGAGTAAGCTGTAGGTGCCAAATGATAGGTGGGGATAAACTCCAGGACTGTGGTCTAAGCTCCCCTCCTCAAATGGCCATGACATGTCGCATGCCATTCAGTGGGCAATAACTGCTGTTCAAGAACCTGGCTGAGGATGGTGCATGCACCTGGGAGCCTTGGGCATCCCCCAAGCTAAGCTGTCTTTGTGTAGATGTTTGCCCAATGGACTAGGGAGGTCAAAGGCACTGAAGCTTCATTTGAGTTTCATCCATAAGTGTAAAGCATCAAGGGCCAATGTCTTCTGTCCCTGCCACTGAGGGTTAAAGAAACCACTGGACCCATAGCCTCTGAGACATTGAAACAACACACCCTGACCTCACAGCCCAGCTCACCTTCTTCAGTGATGCTGCCCAAACTGGAGCCACCCAGTGTGAGTGTGTGTGTGTGTGTCTGTGCATGTGTGCACATGCACACAAACAGGTGCATATGTAAGGATAACAGAAGATAACTTTGAGGAGTCTGTTTTCCCCTTTCACCCTTACATGGGTTCTGGGGACTGAACTCAGGAGGGCAGGGTTGGCACAGCAACCACTTTACCCTGGGCCAGGAACCCCTTAAGAGCATGGGTGTCAAATTCAGCTGTGAGCTTCCCACCCCCAACACACAGTAGGCATAATCCCTGCACACAAAGTCCATCTGGTTCCAGGCTAAGTATGGGAGGCTGGCAGAGGGTGATCCCAAGTTCAAAGGCGTTAACCTGTGAAGGCACTTCTGCAGTGTCAGGATGGCCAAGAGGTTCACAGGGCCAGAGGCAAAGCCCTTCTGCAGACAGACTGTCCAGGAGCATCCCTACACTAAGCTACAGGGCGGGCTATGTTCACCTTAAAGACAAGGAAACAGGGCCCAAGGTACCAGCTCAGACCCAGACACACATGAAGGCAAAACACCAACACATATAAAATAAAACTAAATAGATGAAGGAGGAGGAGAAGAACATGGAGATCCAGAAAGGGGCCTAGGGCTGACCCAGAGACACAGCAGCACAAGCAGAACTAAAGCCCACCAGACCTAAAGCTGAACTCTGTAGGAAAAAAGGAGCAACAGCCGGGAGGGTAATGGGGGGGGGNCAGGAGGGTGATGGGAGACTCCACACCAGGGAACTGTGTTCACATGTAGTCAACCCTAAACTTGCTGGTCTAACTTTGGAAATCCACACTTTCTTCTCTGTCCCTGGAAACTTTCTGGCAAAACTGGAACTCAGTCCTATCCATATTTGATGATATTTATGTAAGCTTCAGGGGTCAACTCAGTCACTAAGCTCACAGGGCAAGTACCTTTAACCCCTGAGGTACCTTATTGGTTCCGTGTTTAATGTGCTGGGGGCAGGCTGGGGGAGAAGGGGGATCACAAGGGGTCAAGGACTGCTGCCTCCTCCCCGAGTCTCAAATCTGAGAAGCAATCTTAGGAAAGGCTGCCAGTTTCAGGTCCCGGACAGTCTGGTCACTGACCTATAGTCCCAGGAGCCATGGTCAAATTCAAGGAGGAACTCTTAACTGCCAGAGCTCCCTGGTTTAGTGGGCTGACATGACCACTAGACAAAACTGAACACAGCGAAGCCTTATGCTGAGGATAGCGAGCTACATAAAACACGGCCAAGAGACACCTCACCACAGAAGCAGCTAACTCTTCCCAGGGAGTATTCAAGGCTGAAAAACAGATAGTGCAAAGGTCCTGAGGTAGAAAAAGCAAAACATGAGGAGTACCATAAACTATACACAGGCCAGCCAGGTGGCATGTGCTTTTAATTCCAGCATCTGGCAGCAGAGGTAGGAGGATCTGGAGTTTGAGACCAGCCTGGGCTACACAGCGAGACCTCTTCTCTCTAAACACATGCCCCATATGCCCCCTCCCAACCGAGAAGCAGACTGAGGCTGAATTCTAGAGACATGGAGCAACCCCATTAAATAAGGGCAGGGTGGTTTTTGTTTTTTGCTTCCTCTGTATGCCTGCGCGCGCACGCGCACACACACACACACACGAGCCTGTGTGTGGAGACCAGCAATCAATACTTGCATCGTCCTCAATAGTTCTCCCTTTGTTTTATGAGACAGGGTTTCTCCCGGGTTTGCCGATTTGGCTAAGCTGGCTGGCCAACAACCTGCCCGTCTCTGCCTTTTCAGCACTGAGATGCCAGGCTTTTTAAATGAACACCAGGGACCAGAACTCAGGTCTTAATAATGAGAGTATGCCAATTACTTTACTGAGTCATGGCCCTAATCTGTTTGTTTTTTTAAAAATATTTATTTATTTATTTATTATGTATACAATATTCTGTCTACATGTATGNTGGAAGAGCAGGCAATGCTCTTAACCTCTGAGCCATCTCTCCAGCCCCTTGTTTGGTTTTTTTAAATAATATTTTAAAATGTGTATGGTCTTGTTTGTTTGGTTTTGCCTGTACCACATTCATGCCTGGTGTCACAGAGGCAAGAAGACGGCATCAGATTACAGACAGTTGTGAGTCACCATATGGGTTCTGGGAATCTAGCCCTAGTCCTCTAGGAGAGCAGTCAGTGCTCTTAAACCACTGAGCCATCTCTAGCCCTGTCTGTTTCTGTTTTTATTTTTCTTTTTAGGACAAAGCCTTGCTGTCTGTGGGCTAGCCTTGAGCCCATGACTTCCTGCCTCAGTGTCTCAAGTGCTTTTAATACAGGCACGCACCAGAGCGCCAGACACTTCAAATGAAGCTCACCTCAGTGATCTCTGGGAGACTGAGCAGAAAGTGATACCTGACCCCCTGCTAGTAAACAGCAAGTGTCTAATAAGAGTTCCTTAAAAGCTCATCCAGCCCACAAAACTCCTTCTGGACAGATTCAAGGAGGGGACGGCAGGGAGAAGGAAGGGGTCAGAGGATGCCACTATAGACAGAACTAATCTAGGGGGACACAGGTTCTTGACCAGTAAGGCTCTGTCCTCCAATGAGGAGATGTAAAGATGAAATTACACGGCGGGAGGTCATGTAGTGGGGGAGACTATAAAACTATAAAACTCCCAAAGTGATTCTACTTTTCTTCCCTTGGATTTTTTTTTTAAAGAAAGCTTTTTGGAAAAGGCTGTAAATTTTTTTTTACACCAACCTCGTAAAAATGACATCGGCACATTCTCAAATTAGAACCATTAAAATGAAAACCAGCGAAGCACAGACACAGACAGGCCCTCCCAGGTGGGAGACATCCACAGGACGTTCGCAGATTCAGGGCCCTTGCCTCCAACTCTACAGAAGGTTCTCGCTTCATGAGAGGTTGGCCTCAGCAGGTGCGGACAGCCATGTGCCAGTGGCATAGAAGGGACTTTGTCCTTGGAAGGCTCCTGCGTCTTCCCCTTGCAGGTGCCTTCTCAGCAGCTTGGCTCCGAGGGACATCCAGAGCCAGCTCAGCATGGTTCTGGTCTGAAGGGATGCCATCCAGGCACTGACAAGGAGCGAAAGTGAGGAGGTGGACGGCATGGCTCTTAGCCAGGTCCTCTGTCCTCGCTGTAGAACTCTCCAGAAGTGGATCTACTTCACACTGCCTGGCCCCAGCCACTTCTACAGGGTGCTGGATTTAGACCAGAAACTGGCAGGTACATCTCCCAGGGATCCTACTAGGGCATTTCAGAGCAACACCAGGTCACACGTCAGGTTCCACGGGAGCCCACGGGTGACTGGGATACATACAACCCTCTTCACTACAACCCTCACCCTAAACCCTTCCCCCACCCCCAACCCCACTGTTCTCCTCAGTGGGGACTAAAACTCTGCTGTGGAGAGGAGGAACAGTCAGGAACCTTCCCCCAGGCACTGGGCCCCTTCCTCTCTCCTAAAGGACCTTGAAGTGGCAGGTAGCCATGACCCCCAACCCCTCCAGCCCCCGGCTTCTCATCTGCCTTTCCCCATCTACTTCTGAGCACTCCTGACCCCTGGGTGGTTTTTCTCTGCACTCTGTGGCTCCTCTGGGGAGGGACTCCTCCAGATGGACAAAGAGAACTTAGTTATAGGACCAAAGCTGACACAGAGGAATCCAGGGTGTGAGGCTGCAGTACTGACCAGCAGGAAGGCTTCAGACAACTGTTGGCAGCCTGTGGGCGGTGGGGTGGGGCTGATCCCCTCTGGAAGCTCCCTTTCCACCCAGTTCTCCTAAGTAGCCTGGCAGAGGAGGGCCAGACGGAGGAAAGCCTCTTTCCATTCTTCTCCTCCCCTCCCCCTAGCTCCCTGACTCCCCAACCCCCATCTCTTAGGAGGGGGTGAGTTAAAAGCCCATTACTAGGCTGAGCCCCCCAACCCTTTTGAAACTCCTCACAGGATGTGGACGGGGTGGGATTTGGTCCGGTTGCCACGGCAACTGCAGTGGGAGTTCCCAGACGCTAGGCAACCCTCTGGTGACCCTCTCTGACCTGTCACCCCTGCAACCCAAGGACAATGGGAATGCTGGCTCTGGGGGCCCAGGACGCCTTTCAGCTCAGTGGCCATTGGTTCTGCCTACCCCCACCCTGCTAGTTCAGCCCTCCTGGCCCCAAGTCCAGTTGTCTGCCAGCAAAACCAGAAATCCCTAAGACCTTCCAAAACCAGGGCAGGGGCACACCTTCCACAGTCCAAGTCCAACGGGAATTTGTGGGTTCCCACAGCATTTTCAGTAGCAGAGGCAAAATAAGGTTCAACTTGCTCAGGCTGATCTCCAGCTCAGTGGTAGCAGAAGATGACCTTGAACTTCCGAGGTTCCTGTCCCCACCTTTCAAGTACTGGTGTACGAGGCACAGGAGTGACTTCACATCACGTGAACGACTTCATGCCCAGTTTATGCTGAGTCAGGGCTCAAACCCAGGGCATCACACAGGAGTGAAAGCACTCTACCAACTGAGCTACAGCCCCGCAGCCCTCCCACACCACCCTCATGGGACAGTCTTCAGAGAGTGTGGCTGCAGAAGACACGGAGGTCCCAGGCAGATAATGGAGCTCTGGGAAATACTGAAATGGGGCAGTCAGCAAGGACTCTGTGCAGCCAGAACTGGCCTGGCAGCTGAGCTGGGTCGCCCCCTCACCTCTGTTTAAACAAGGTCCCAGCCTGCGTTGCATGGAAACAGCACACCAGCTCTTGTTCCAAAGTGACGTGGCTGCCCTCTTCAGCGCTGTTTGCTCCAGCCTAAAGTCCTGTCAACCGCCTGACTTCTGACTCGCCCTGTCTGGCTGTCTCTCAACTCATCATTACTCCTAAAGGCCAGGACTGCATTTCCAGGACTTGTTTACCAAAGAGACAGGGACCCACAGACAAAGGGATTGGGGCTGGGAGACCCTCGTAGGGCAGAAGGACAGAATGTCATTTGCAGACTCATTCTGTCAAACCTCTGCCTCAAGCAGACACTGGAGTGGTTGCCTAGGGCAGTGTGTAGGGTCTTCCTCACAGTCTTCTTTTTTTTTTTGACACAGGGTTCATATAGCCTTAGTCTCCAACTCTATGTGCCTAAGGATGACCTTGGATTTCTCCATGTCCTGCCTCCACCCCACCTAAGTACTGACGTGCTACCACGCTCAGCAGGGATGCTTGCATGAGTGTGTGTGTGTTGTGTGTGCTCACATGTGTGCAATTGTGCTCACCTGTGCAGGCATGTGATGAAGAGAGATGCTGACAGTGGGATGTTCCCCTCAATTGCTTTGCCACATTACTTTAAAATTTTTTATTTATCTCTTTTTCAAGAATTACATACATGTATATAATATGCCTAGTACCCCCATCATATTTTCAGACACAGTGTCTCTCACTGAACCCAGGCCTTAGAGTTTGGACTATAGTTTGGCCAGCCAGCTCCAGGGACTCCTGTCTCACCCTTACCCGACACTCTAGGCTGGGATTATAGGTGTTATATATTAGAGCATTCACTTTTCTGTGGGTGCTTGGGCTCCAAGCTCAGGCTCCCATGCTTTAGAGCAAGCACTCTCCCCACTCGGCCATCTCCAGAGCCCCAGGGTTCTGTCTGAATCAGGGTCTCACCAAGTAGCCCAGACTGTTCCTAAACTTGAGATCCTCCTGCCTCAGCTTCCTGTACTATGCATGGCTTTAAATTTACTCCCCTCCCCTATTTTCTCAAATTAACTTATTATTATTAGTGTGTGTGTGTATGTGTGTGTATGTGTGTGTGTGTGCATGCGTGTGCACGCAGGTGCCCAGGTGCCCCAGTGCAAGTGTGTGGACAACTTCCAACCATTGGTTTTCTTCTTCCACCGGGGCTTGAGTTCAGCAAGTGCTTTTACCCAGTGAGCCATCATCTCCTGGGTCCTGCCTTTCTTTCTTGTTTTAAGGGACCCTTTTAGTCAGGCAGGAGGTATTCTCACTCACCAAGACTCACACATGTACTTAGCACCTACTGTGTGTGAGAAGTTCTTCCTCCCACATCACCCAGGCGACTGTGGCTGTAGTGGGACCAACAAGGAGAGAGCTGCACAGCCTGGAGGCTGTCAGTGTTGCCTCTGGTGGCCTCATCTGAGAAGTGGGAATGACATGGCCTCTCTCCCTAGGGATGCTGAGGCAATTTAATGACATTTAATGACACAGTGAATCCAAAAGCTGTCTTCTGCAGATGTCCTGCTTATGGCTGAAAGGCAGATGGAACCAACAGATCAACCTCCCTTTCTTGATCTTGCTCACCCCGCCAACAATAACATCTGTTTTTGGGGGGAGGGGACCAAGAATTGCTGAATGTTCTCCCCCAAAGCCTCAAGTCATCTGCTGGAAGTGGAAGAATGACCCACAGGCTATGTTTTGCTTTAATTGAAAATTTTATAATTTTAATTTTGCAGTGTTATTTTTGAAGTTTAAAGCCAACAAAACCTTTTTTTTAAGTCTCACATATTTTCCTTGGGCCTGGGCACTTCTCCCATGGTGAGCCCAAATGGATAAAACGGCCCCTTGCCTGCCTGCAAATCCCCATCCCAGATTATTTGTGAAGCAGATACAGAATTTTCCAGGACTTTGGGATGGTCCCCAAAACAAATGGGAACAACTGGAACGTGGAATTGAGATGGTACGTCACGGCCCATGTACAGGGCAGAGCCTAGAAACTTGATCAGTACAGATGGTTCTGCCTCTCCCGCCCAAACATCTCCCCAGCTACCCAGAGGCCTGTGTTTATGCCTCATGGCGAGCTTTCTAATTTCCTTTTGAAAATTACATTTTATTTACTTAGTTTGTGGATATGTATGTGTGTACACAAGCCGCAGTGCATGTGTGGGGGTCAGGAGACAACTTGCTGGAGTCAGGTCTTTTCTTCCACCTTGTGAGTCGGGTCTTAGGGAATCGAACTCAACTTTGGAGGCAAGCCTCTGAGTCATTTTGCTGGCCCCAAGGTTTTTGGTTTTGTTTTATTAAAGTTTCCAGTTTAGGCAGCTCCTCCAATCTCATGCCACATTTGAAGTTTTGCATAGTTTTCTCTTTGCAAAGAGATGCAGAGGGTCCAAAACAGTGTGACCTTGGAAACTTCTAGGGGTCTATTTTTTAAGATTTTAGTTTTAATTATGTATATGTATGTGTGTCTGTGTGTATATGCACAGGAATACAGGTGCCTACAAAGGCCAGAAAAGGAAACTGAAGCCCCAAACTGACATTACAGATGTTTGAGCTGCCATGTTGGCGCTATGAATCAAGTCCTCTGCTAGAGCCCATCTTTAGCTAGATTTTGATAAAAGAAAAAAAAAGGATTTTGTCCCAGCAGAAAGCACAGACTCAGTGGCTCTCTCTTCCCAGAGATTCTGCTTAAGAAGGATAATGACAATGCCCACCAACTCATAAGGATCATATCCCTGAAGATCTGAGTTCGATCCCTGGGTTCCACATGATGGAAGCAGAGAACTTATTCTCCAAAGCTCCATACATGTACTGTGGCATGTGACCACTACACACACACACACACACACACACACACACACACTATAAGAAATAAGATGCCAAGTATAGTGGCTTCCTCCTTTAATCTCAGCACAGAGAGGCAGGCAGATCTCTATGAATTCCAGGCCAGCCTGATCTACATAGCACATTCCAGGCCAGCCACTGCTAATAGTGAGAACCTGTCTCAAAACAAAATAAACAGACACAAACAAAAAAACCCCACAAAGACGGAGAGGCTAAAGAAGGCACCCTAAATTCATCTCTGCCCCCTGTACACAGGACAGGAGCACATACAAGCCAATAACACACGCAGAAACCGTTAACTCCTCTACTTGTTCACACTTATTTGAACAAATGTGAAGCATGTCACACTGGCTGCTTCTGGTCCTAACAACTCAATATTTTAGTGGCCAAGGGCATGTGGCAGCTAAGATGCTGGCTTAGACTCAGGACAGGTCCCTGTTTGATGGGGCTGATCACATGAGCATCAGTGAGCTTTCTGGAGCAACCCTGAGGATGTGGTGTGGTCAAGGGGAGGAGCCTGGGTGAGAGCAATGTTTGCAAGGCACCAAGGCCCTGGCTGCACAGGTAAGGATGGATGGTATGGAGCATCCGGGGTCCTCCTGTTCTACTTTCCCAGCTGAGGCCCTAAGGGTCAGGTCACCAGCAACTGTTCAAGAGGCAAAGTCAAACAAGACGCCTCCCAAGGCCAGGGCTGGCTGGGCCAGTTCTTCTGAACCCTTCAAGCAAGGATCCCCTCCACCCCAACCCCTGGGGATCTGCTTATTTATAATCTAACTAGGTTCCCCACCTAGTGTCCTGTCCTTCAGGGTGGAGATTATGGGCATAAAAGAGGGGACACAGACTGGTGTCCTAGTGTGAGCCTTTAAAATAAAATACAAGCCTGGGCTGGAGAGATGGCTCAGCAGTTAAGAATATTTGCTGTTCATGTGAAGGACCTGAGTTTGATTGACCTGAGTTTGATTCCCAGCACCTGTATCAGGTGGTTCATAATTGTCTACAATTCTAGTTACACAGTATCTGACACTCGGAGCCTTTGTAGGCACGTGAACTCACAAGCACATACTGTGTGCAGAATGCAGACATACCCATAATTAAAAATATAAAAATAAGCTGGGTGGTGGTGGCATAAGCCTTTAATCCCAGCACTTGGGAGGCAGAGACAGGTGGATCTCTGTGAGTTCNTGTGTGTGTGTGTGTGTGTGTGTGTGTGTGTGTGTGTGTGTGTGTGTGCGCGCCCAGGTACCTTTCCCCTCCCTTCCTGGGCCTCTTTCTAGATTCTTTGGCCACTTAACCTCTTCACAGTCTTGGTTTACAGTACAAATAAAGACACCCCCCCCCCGTGTGCATGGCATACACTCCCAAACCTGTTAATATAGCCAGTTTTCCAGCCACGTGCCAAGACATCCACCCACTCAAAACAGACTTTCAAAGCCCAGGCGGCTGTCAGTCCTTATGGCTTTGCTGGGACTATTTCAAACTTCATAAACTTGAGCCCCCAGTACCAGGTTCAGGCTAGCCACCAGAATAGCAGACACACAGGGAAGTCCCTGGAGGCTGCTGTCCCTTCTCACTATCTAAAAGCCAGGGTGCTAGGCTGGACAGAGCAGTGACACCCGGGTGGAGACCATGGGCTAAAATCCCTGGGAAGTCAGCCTACCTGTTGCTGTTGGAAGTGCAGAAGCTCGGTGGAGCTCATCTCGCCATTGCTGTCAGCTCCGCTGGCGGCGTCCCTGCCTGAGCTGTCCCTTCCCGTGGCCGGAGCCGTGCCTGCGGTCCCGGTCCCACTGCCGCCATCAGCCTGCCCAGAGAGGCTGCCCACGCCGTTCTGACCAGACGGAGCCGACCTGATTGTCTCCGATGCAGATTCCACCATCATGTCGTTCTACTGGGACCTGGAGAAGAGACATGGGGGAGGGGCTGAGGCGCAAAGACAGATTTCCAGGGCAGGTCCTATCTGGGACTACAACTTGAAAGCTGCCCCCACCCACCTCTGTCCTAGGGTGCTCTCTTCCTCAATTTCCCAAAAGCTCCTCCAGAGACCCTCTCAGGGTCACCCCTTCCTGAGGGCCTGGTTAAGGAGCAGCTGCATAAGGAAGCTCAGGCCCCTACCCTGCAACCTCCCATTTCCCGCTCCCAGTTAAGAGAAGATGGGGGAGGGTAGGAGATGAGCTCTTCCCTGTGCCCTCGGGGTCCTAAGCCTGTTTTGGTCTTTCCTTTTAGCTGGGACCTACCAAACCTCTTCCCTTTCACCAGTAATGGCCCTTGCCTTTGTTCCCATGTAGATCTGAGTTCCCTGGGGGCAGAGGCTGCTTTCCCCAAGATACAGCAGTCCCTAATCAACTCAGGAAACTAACTGCCCTAAGCCCTAGATAGCATCTATGGAAGGCATCCTGGGGTCCACTACCTACAGTCACGCTTAAGTCCTCAGCCCAGCTACCAAAGTAACTCTTACGTCTCATTTATTACTACCCAGAGCCCAAGAGTCCTCCTCAGAACAGTGAGATCTGTGTTTAACACCCATTTTACTGACGGTAAAACAGAGGCTGGCAGTACAGGCTTAGGTAAAGACTTAGCCTGTTGAATGCCCTAGGTCCAAGCCCAAGCAAGCATCACCCCCAAATGGGATTACTGTAATTCAAGGGGAGAGTGCGTGTTTTGGTTCCCATTCCCAGCACTATGTAAACTGGGGTGGGGAAGGATGGGAAAAACCTTGTCACACTTATAATCTGAGTTTGGGAGGCTGTGGTAGGAGGAGTCTCAGGCCAGCCTGAGCTACAGGATAACCTGCCTCAAACACAAAAACGCAGGGCTGGAAAGATGGCTCAGAGGTTAAGGGCACTGGCTGCTAGTTTCTAGCACCCAAACAAGAGTGTTCACAACTCCAGCTTCAGGGGATTCGACACCTTCTTCTGGCTGCCACAGACACCCACACAAGTGTGCATCTACACACACACACGTGTAAATCTGAAAAGAAAAACCAAATGAACTAATTAAAAATCGTGTCTTTTAAAATATATTTACTTATGTACATGGGTGTTTTACCTGCATGTATATCTGTGCAGCATGTGCATGCAGAATCCAGAAGAAGGCATCAGAGTCCCTGGGACTGGAATTACAGACAATTGTGAGATGCCATGTGGGTGCTGGGAATCGAACCAGGGTGCTATGGAAGAACAACCTATGCTCTTAAGCCCTGAACCACCTCACCAGCCCCAAATCAGGTATCTTATCCAAAGCATCAGGATCAAGGCCCAAATGCCCCCTCCTTAAACCTGGAGTGCTGTAAATTCTCCAGAGAGAAGGTGAACAGCAGGGAGAGCAAGGGGTGAGGAGTTCCCTTCCCCAGCTGCAGTGCATCCCACCAGCTTGACACACATACTTCAGAAGGGGGATGTTAGCATAAAAAGCTATTCTGAAACTAGGAGGGGCAGTGCATGCCTTTGACCCCAGGCGCATGCATGTCTGTAATCCTGGGACTATGATGCAGAGGGATCACAAGTTCAAGACTAGCCTGAGAGGTAAGACCCTGCTTCACGCCCCAGCACACACTAGCATGTGCACACACGGACACACACACATACAGCAAGCTCTTCTCAAATTCTGGACTCTATTACCCCATGAATAATCACCCTAAAGGGAACAGTTGGCATTCACCACAGACTGCTATTTAAGACTTGTCTCAGATGCCCTAAACTTCCTTTTCCTTGTCTAAGTATGTCATCCTATCCTCTTGCAGTCCTTTACAATGAGGGCACTTGCCCAGGCTAGCCCTCATCAGCTCATTCTCCATCCACCCCAGGTGAGGCAGAGGTGACGAGGTTCAGAGAGCTAATGATTTGTCTGATGTCACATAGGGATCAAGTCACTTGAACATCCAACAAGGACTGGAGAAACCAGCCAGATAACCACATCTTTCTCAGCCAACAGGATGAGGCCCTCAGGTAACAGATTAAAGAAACTGTAGAAAGTGGCTGAATTACTCCTCTCCCCAGGGTGAGGCTCCCAGTCCTATCTTCCTCCCATCCCTTTCCATCTCTCTCCTGCACCAGTTGTTCACCCATGCTAGAGCAGAGTGAGAGAGAAGAGGGGCGCAGGGGGCTACACCACCGCTCCAGAGACCTCAGGTTTTGACTCTGGACTCTCTCTTGTAGTGGATTGGGAGAGGGATCCTAAAGAGTCCATGTACTGCTGAAGTGGCTCCCACTCCCAAGTTCTGAGAGGAGCTGGAGCAGGGGTAGAGTGTGGAGGTGATGGTTTGGAAGAGATTGAGCACTCGGTCCCCAGCCTTTAATAGCTGTGTCAGCCCCAGGGCTTGTAGCTGCCAAATGATGGATGGGTGGGCTCTGGCCTCCACCCACCACAGCACAGGAGGACTTCAGCCCCCTCCCCTGAAACCACCCACCCCGAAAACTACAAGAGTAACTTCCCCCACTCAGGCCTGGACCTCAGCTGGGGGTGAGGGAATGGGAAGACAGCAGGAGCCCACTGCCCACTCAGTTCTCCCTTGCCTCCAATTCCAGCCCTGCTGGGGCAGAGAGCAGCTTCCAGCTCAAAATCCCAGACTAGCTGCTCAGAGATCTGAGAACTCCTGGGCCCCAGGGGACAAAGACAAGCCTCCCGGGTGTAAGCAGGCCAGGAGAAAGCAAGAAAAATCTGGCAGCTATTTCTCCCAGGGAAGGGAAAGTGGTCCTCTTCCAACATTCACAGAACACAGCAAAGTTGTAGCTCTGACAGCAAGTTTGGAAAAGGGAGAATGAAAGGAAGGGGGGTGCCAGCAGAGGTGTCCTTTCCTTTCCCATCGTTTAGGGGAGAGCAGGGAGGGGGGCAGGGCATAGTGATACCAAGTGAACAACATAATTGTGGCAATGTGCCATGTAATAATAGCTATTCAAGGGCCGATCATTCATATTGAACAAGCCTCTCATTTGCATGCTTGAGATTATACGCATTTGAAAAGTCATTTCCGCAGGGTGTATGAATAGCGGCCATTCCCTTCTGGCGTGCACTCTGCCCCTCCAGGGCCTTTGCCCGCTGACACACACCCATTTACCTCCTTCCAGGTTCTGGCCCACCCACCAACACCAGCCCCTCAAACCCACAGGGCAGGAACTTCCAGGCCCTCTAGGAATCCTCACCTCTGCCCTGGCACACCTTCCCTCCAAGCCTGAGCACACCGACAGCCAACAGCCTCCAGGCTCACAACTCCTACCCACCTCTCAGCAGTGTTGTAAGGAAGATGGGGAGTTCCCTGTACTGTAGGTGAGCAGGCACTAACGTCTGGGGCCCAGCCAGCTAGAGGTTGAGTGGGGTGGGGTGCTTAGAGTACACTTTGTTATCAATGCCTAGTAACTAAGAGGGGGTAGGAGCAAACCACTGGTGCGCCTTATGACCCTGGCTAGGAGAGATGACAGCCTAGGCTCTTTCACAAACCAGCTATGAGCCCTTTGCCTTCCTATATCTCAGGGCCTCAGTTTCCCTTTTCTCCATGAGTCACAGTATTTGGGTGTTGCTGGGAGCCACCGGGAGGCCAATAGAGTCACAGCTTAGTCCCTTGCCCCAAAGGCTCCACCCAACAAGGATCCCAGTTGGCTGACCGCGCATATTCCCGCCCCCTCTGTATACAGAGCCACCCTCCTCTTAGCAGAAATAACACTTGCAGGGGGGGGACAGACACACAAGCTGAGATTAGACCACTTAGGCCCAGCTGTGTGTCTCTGGGCAAGTGGCTGGGCCGCTCTTCACATAGTAATCCCTCCAGGCTTGGTGGGTGCTTCTCTGCACTCGGAGGAGGAGGAG
>LOJH01037566.1:0-15236 GCA_001685095.1 Ellobius talpinus | reverse complement strand
TATTGATGATTATCTATTAACAACCTATATTTTTTAATTATACATTACATTTTTTAATGAACTACACAATCACAATATCTTAATCAAGATCAGAAATTCATATACATATAACAAAATTGACCTTAAATTTATATCAATTAAGCAAAATTTATACCAATGTAAATTATTCATATCATATCAGCTTCTAATCTTTCCTTCTCTCTAACCAGGATTTCTCTTCCATGAATAATATTTGTGTTAGTTACTTTCATGTCACTATAACCAAAATACATGACAGAGGAACAAATTTATAGAAGTAAGAATTTCTTTTGGTTTACAGCTTCAGTGATTTCAATTCCTCAAGGTGAGGAAGGGAAAGTAGATTTATCTGGGTGGCAGGGGCATGAAGTAGAAAACTGTTCACATCAAGGTAAGCCAGAAAGAAATAAGAAGCTGGAAACAAGGACTGGGCTACTATGCTTAAAGATCACCTCCAAATATCTACTTCCATCCCAGGTCCCACCTCCTGAAGGCTCCACAGCCTCTCCAAATTGTACTAAAAGCTGGAAAGGAAGTGTTGGAAAGATGAACCAGTGAAATGCCTGAAATTCAAACCAGAACCCTAGTTTTCTCTAGCCTATTCTTAATCTTAGCCAGAGGAATGAGTCTTTGAACCTGACACATGATGTCACCTGCATGAGCTTCTGTTTTCAGGATCAAGGTCACTGTCTTCTGCAAGGACAAAGGAAACTCAGCCTGGATCTCAAAGTCCCCACAATCTACCCTCCCATTAAGCCAGTTCTCTAATTGCTACCAACCCTCTGTACTGTTACATATGTTCCTCCCAAGGTTACCTACAAGTGTTTTCCCTGATCATGGCCTACTGATATTTCTGTACCGCTTAGGCCCAGCTCCAGTTTTGGTTCCTTGAAAAGCTTCAATTGTCACTCATCTATAACTCTTAAATCTCCTCTCTGCTACTGACACAGGTAAGTCGCTTTATCTCCCAGTTTCCTATAGATCATGAAACTATCTGAAGGTTATGTGCTGTTTTCTTATTTTAGATCTTCTTGAAGATTGGACAACAAATAATTTCAATTCAGACTCAAAATCACTTCTGCACATATATATATATGCATATCCATATATATATGTCCTTTCTATGTGTCCTCATCTGTAACATCTGGATAGCAGCACATAGTTTCTTAGACTCTATCTTCATTGCTAATCTCTGGAAAGTCTTGCCGACTGATAACAGAATTATGCAGTGTGGAAGGGAAAGATGCATCCAGATGTTTTCCATAAGAGGACAAACCCTATCACCAGAAGGGTAATTAAACCACTTCAATAGCCATCATTATATCAATACCATCAATATAAAAATATAAGCTACCAAAATAAGAAGTAGGAAGAAGTAATCACAGATCAAAAATGTGTTATGCCCCTCTGAGAAGGTGGAATTTGTCTCAAAGTCTGCTGTGTGTACAGTCACCGTGCATAAGAGGCTGAGTGATAAGTTAAGAAAAAAGGGGAATTTCATGTTCCCTCTTGTCTTGTTTTAAAGTTCTCTGAGGCATTGTGGGGGGGCAGATGGTAGTAAAACAGTCTAAATCCTGCCTTGCATTTCTCCTATCATCAGGGACAGCAAAAGCTTCTCAGCTCCAAATTTGTAGCCACCGGCTCAGGGCGGTTAGCCTCAGTGATTATTTGGGGGTAAAACTGTGTGATGCATTTCCCTTGCTTTTAGGGGCAAAGCTTTTGATTTCACTCTGGTAGCATTAATTAATTATGCATTACAGTTGCCAAAGAAGAGAAAGATTTTACCCTAAATTTTCAGAGACATTAAAAGGTTAAGTCACCTTATCAAGGTTACACAGCAGGCTATTAACCAGGCCATACATAAGCCCCTTGAATATTCACCAGTGAAATATTTAATATGAAAAGTGAGTTTTCCCCAAAGCACTGTCAAATGGAATGAACAGTGCATTTTGTGTGGAGAATGGTAGACGAGAATGCTCTGAGGGAAAACAGTGGAGTGACTCACCTTTGGTTCTAACTGAAAGAAAACACTCCTTACAAATGCTCCTTCCAAACGATCTTTCCATGCACATTCAGTGGAAATTCTGAAAACCTTTCACAATTCCCGAGGTTAGGACGTAGGACGCTTTTGTAAAGAGCCCTTAGCTATGCTCGGAGTCAAAAGATCTGGATTTGAGTACTGACTTCAATTATCACCTGGGTGACCTTGGGCAACCATTAAACTCGAGCCACTTCATTATCTATAGAAATGAGAACAGTAAGACAAGAACTACCAAGGTTGCTGTAAGAGTCAAAACGGGTAGGGAAGCAGAAACTGGGCAGATCACAAATCGCTATGTAAATAAAAGGAATTATGGGAGGAAAAGAATGCAAAAGTATGCTTTCAGCTAGAAAATGATAAATGTATAACTGCATTTAGGATTTTACTTAGGTATAAAGCAGGGAAAGCCTAGTTGAATGGACAAGGGAGGGGTATTTGGAGTCGAGAGACTGCAGCATCTTTGAACTTCAATTGAACTGAATGATGTGCATTTTCTGGTCTGAACAAATTCCCCCACAACACACCTCCCAGCCCCACCTACCTAGTTGTTGGGCAGACTAATGCAAGAAGCCTAATGGTTATGGTGATCATTTGGCTATGGCTTTCATCTTAGAATTGAAAACCTTACAGGATAATCACTGTGGCCCCGCAGAACGACGAGGGGTCATTACCATCCACACTGAGCAGATAAGACCCCATTCAGATTTTATTGCAAGTAATACTTTAGATATATTTTTCATGTTTGCCACATTAAACATTGATGTGTGAATGTTGCTGTACAGGATACATGTTTTCATTAAGTAAATAAACGAACACTAAAATTAGGTGGGAAAAGAACCATTTTAAATTGGGAATCACATAGCAAAGAAAAAATAAAGCAATAATACTCCACATAAGGCTTCTAAGCCTGACTCACAGGAAAAACACAGAGATGCTGGATGGAGGGGTAATAAGTATCTGATACACACAGAAAAAAAATGATTTCCACTGCTTTGTTCCTCCTGAAACCTGTAAAACAAACAACACAATTCCTCCAATATGTATTTTATACAAAAAGAAATTTCAACTATAAACTACAGGTGAATCACAGCCAAGGACAGAATGTAATTTATACAAATGACACACATAATACCACAAGGAACATTATATTGTTGTTGTTCCTTCAAATACTTTCAAATGTACATTAAAGCTAATAGTGGAGGGATAAATGTCACAGATACAACAAAACTTCTGATGAAAAAGAATTTGCAATGTTTCACCTTTGGAAATAAGCCATCATCCTTATCTGTTAGCACCAAAATTTGTTAAACAAATATGGTGTTTTTAAATACTGTTAAACCTGAATAATTTGGAATAATTTCTCATAAAAGTGTTAGTTTAAGGGGTTTTAAAATGGACAAATATAGAATTCCATTGAACTTTCAAGCTCAGCTGTAAAAAGAACTCATTCTCACTGATATTATAGCAAAACCTGTTGAAACATTGTGATGCTTTTAAAGCAAACAGACCACACTCTAATTTCTCATGTGATCAGTTTTGCCACTGCCTTTCTACTGTAACCGGGATTTTAAGTTGCTGCAGAATTGTGTGCATATATGTGGATGGAAATCAGTGGGTAAGAATGTGTGTTCATCCCGCTAGAAAGAAACAAGATACCAGAAATAGCTCTGCTTGATGACTCACAGTTTGGAAAATTATGCCACGGAAATCAAGTGAGTTAGCAATGGTAGAGAAGGAAAATGGTGGAGCTGTTGAAAATAAGGCCTCATTCCTGGGGACACTTTATTAACCCAAGAAGAAGAGATGGGGCTAGATGATATGATGAGTTGGGGGTAATTCTGAGATGTAACTAAATGCCTATTAGGACTGGGTAAATTTACCAAAAAAGCAGAGAGCTGAAAGTGGCTCTGATATGGGAAAGTTAGGAATGGGCACACATATGTCACCATCGATGTTCATCACCACCAGATCAAGATAAAAGAGAATCCATTTGGACAAGGAATCAAGATTTCCTTTTTTGGCATGAGAAGTCTAAGGAAATTACAGAACAACAAAAGCTAGAACATCAAGAATTTAGAGCAAGTCTCCAGCCTGCATTAGGGACAACCTGATCTGGCAGGAATTCTCCCCATCTGAAGGAATGAGACTGACGTAGACAACCAAAGCATAATCTCTCTCATCTTCTGGCGTTCATTCTGGTCAGCTTACGCTCTGGTGACTCGGTACAAATGCAAGTTTTATGTAGGGTGCCCTTTTGTATCCTGCAAGTATGTGTTGCTTTTATTAGTTGATGAATAAAGCTGCTTATGCCTATGGCAGGAAATCCAAGCAGAGATACAGGGAAATGAAGGCAGAGTTGAGAGAGACACCAGCAACCACCAGGGAAAAGGTGAGGTAACAAGCCATAAGCCTCGTGGTAAAATATAGAATAATAGAAATGGGTTAATATAAGTTGTAAGAACTAGCTAATAATAAGGCTAAGCTAATAGGCCAAAAAGTTTCTAATTAATATTAAGCCTCAGAGCAGTTCTTTGGGAACTGGCAGGCAGGAGAGAAACCTCAAGTTACACAAGTTTTTACTCAACTAAAAAGATTTTCAGGTAGGATGAATGTCTCATCCTACTAATATGTAACTTCCTAAATGGTTGCAGCATCTAAAAGTGTCCTGACAACCAGAGGCCACAGTGATGGCTAAGATAGCATGTGTTCCTGAAGGAGATGGGTCCGTGCCCTGCTTTGTCCTCAGCTTCCTGTGCGACTGTTTGACACTCCTGCTTTTTATCACCTGGTTGAAGAATCTGACTCTAAGATTTTTGTCTTTTGCACACAGACATTTTCACCGCTACTAAATCATTTCTCTGTCTTGCCTTCTGTTAGCTCTTTGGGCCTCTAACATTGGACAGAACGGGTTGAGGAGAAACAGGTTTGATTTGGGGCTCATTTTTGTATTTGGCTACTATGCCTCACACAGGGCTTACACATAAGAGCTTCTTATTGAATCTGTTTCTGCTCATTCTCAGGCGTGAACATTCTTAATTCCTTAACTCTGAAGGCACTGTCACCATTACTCTTTAAGAGCTTAGTTACTGGAGTCCATCTTTTTGCTGTTGAGTTATTTAAACAGCATTGTAATCTCCCATCACTGGGGCCTTTGCAACCGGAAGCTTTGAGGTGAACTGAGACCTTGAGGGCCATGAGCTTAATTTTCACTTCTGCAAAATTCACATACAGATTTCTGGTTTACAGTGTTAGCACAATATAAATTCTGGTCTCCCGGTGCAAATACCATCCCAGCACATAGGCATTCTGCTCTGGTATCTAAGCTTCACGCCTTAGGTGAAGCATGGAAATACACTAGTTCTCAACCGGCAGCAGCATCATAAAGCAAAGAAAACACAGACAGCTCCTTAACTATACAGACTATTGCATACTTACGGCCAGCTCCCCTCAGGCAGGCTGCACACACCAAATAATGCTAAGCAACTCTTGCCACTGAAAGGGCTTTCTAGTGTTTTGTGCAAAAACATTGTGTCTACATTCCTTCTTGCTCCCAACATAAGCACAGGTCTTAAACACCATGTATTTTTTTTTACATTTTGGACTTTATGATAGACATCAAATATACATTGTCTCTTTGTCATCTTCACTCTGACTTTGTATTTGACTCCATGTCTTTGTCTTTTCCCTAGATAAGCCTGTTTCTCTTGTTTGTCTCCTGTCAGTCTTCTGATAACTTAAGTGGTCCCAATGGCCTTCTTAAACACCCTCTGCAGTGCAATCTGTTCTTCTTGGCAACCACGGTGCCACCAGCTTCTTTGGGTACATTCTGTTCATAATCCTTGCTGGCACTGTCACGGGAGAGCTCAGGGCAGAAGCCTTCAATGACTACCACTACGGAGGAGAGCTGCGTGTGCAATGGGATGTGCAGGCTGCTCATCTGGCCCCCGTCTGAGGAGCACCGTATCTGATTACAGCCTGAAGGACTTGTGAAAGTACCATCTGAGCACGTTGGCATGCTGATTCGCTTACACTTAGAGCACGTTGGCATGCTGATTCGCTTACACTTAGAGAATCCAGTGCAGAACAGTAAAGCACCCTGGAGTGTGATGTGGCCAAATGGCTCTGCTCCTTGTAACATGATGACAAATCTATTTGGCAGGCATCAGGACATTGCTAATGCTACTCTCGAACCGGGTACATGTGAAAACAATACTGACAATAGCTTCGATCCCTCCATCCATCAAGAAACTTGTGTAGCCAGTACTTTGTCAGTGCAGGTGTGTGGCTACACAGAAGAACTTACAAACCAGAGAAAATATGGTACCATTCTAGTAAACTCCACCACCACAACCAATCTTCCTTCGCATCGTCTCTCAGGAGTCAACCAGTCTCAGGTAAATCCAGTCTTAGTCTCCTTGATGGAATTCTTCCTCAGGGATTACCTTATTGAGCTATGCATCTTATTTTCAGTGTATGCATATTTCTGCACCTTTCTCTAGTCTTTTATGACATGACATCCTTGGAAGGAAAGAGAGCATAACTGGCTTTGTTTCTTTTGATGGTCAACCTTTAACTCTTGTTCAACCTTATACACACAACAGGCGCTTATTACACATACAGCTGAGTAAGCTCGAGTTCTGAAGTATTTTAAATGGTTGGGGAAAGGACACCTCCTCCAATATGCTCTCTTATCTTTAGCAATAAATTGTGAAGGAGTATGAGTTGTAAAAACCTACATTTATCTGTTCTTAATCTAGGCCACTTTAGATGATGAACAAAAACTGGCAAAGACAGAGAACTCAGTGACCCAAGGGTAGCTGTGATGACCAAGATATAACCCGTGTATCATCCTATCCGTCCTAATGCTCTCACACTGCCATGCTGCAGTCCCTCTGTGCTGGCTTCCACTATCTTCTCAGTAGGCTGTGCTACACTCAGTTTTTTGAAATGGTGATTTGGTGATGCACATTAAAGACATGATTGAGTTTTACTTCATGCATCTTATCACCATGGAGGGCTACTTTGTAAGGGACAAAATCATGCAGAGCTCCACCTCTGAGTTCCCAGATATCTTAAGGCTATGGCAAAAGAAACTCAATCTTTCCCCAATAAACAAAACCTCTTGGCAAGGCCAGAACATTCTGAGAACAGTCAGGAGTGGAGCCACTCTGCTTGGAATTATGAAGCCTTTCACGACAGCCCTGTCAATGAGACTAATGGAGATATGCCATGTGGGCCTATCACTTGTTCAGCCTCCAGCAATTACTAACAGAGCAGTTGTTAGGCCAGTGGTCCCAGCTGTTGCAAGTACTTTGCTTAAATTTTTTTCTTTGGTCTCGCATAGAGTGTTGTGAATAAGGCTACCTGAGAGTTTGAGACATGTACAAGAGAGTCTTATTTGGAACAATTCTAAGAGGTCTAGGACAGCCTCTGTTTAAAATCTGAATAACAAGCAAACAAACAAGCCAAAAAAGAATACATAATGTTGACACTTACCCTGCATGCCAAAAAAGAACCAAAAGGCACCAGTATTCATGCCGATAAAATATCTTTTAAATTGTAATTTCTAGGAGTTGGAGGTGAGCATTGCTGTCTTTTGAAAACTAGTATGCATCCAGGACTGATGCCTTTGTGTTAGGGTCTCTGGTTTTCCATATCAGAACCTCTAGTCCAGAGGTCCTCATTCCATTTACCTCCCAAAATGCCTGAGGTCTCCTTCAGTAACAGAAGCTCATTGAAGCATGCATGAATAAGTGCACAGGAATGGTTGATGCAGACAATATGACACCCTCATTGGAGAAGGAAAGGCAAGAATGTGTATGTAGAAGAGCCCTGCTTGCCATCCTCAACTGCTTTGATGTCCACAGATCATTTCCAAGCATGCCCTCTCCTTCTTCAATAATGTAGAAGCATTATCTAATTCTGGTTTACTTTACCTATTCTGTAGTGACTAAAAATGGTAAAGTATTATTTTCCTTACTGCCCATCTTCAGGTCAACTCTGGTTTTGTTACTTTTGTCCAAGGGTTGTAGGAGAGATTCTAGAACAAATTCTGTTGTAATCTTTGCCTTGCAGCAAGTTTCAACTTGGGAGTATACAGCTAAATACTCCAAATAAAACTGGTATCACTGGGTGGGCAGAAATGGTACACACCTTTAATCCCAGCACTTTGGAGGCAAAGGCAGGCAGATCTCTGTGAGTTCGAGACCAGTCTGGACTACAAAGTGAGTTCCAGGACAGCTAGGGGTATTACAGAGAGAGACCCAATTTCAAAATGCCAAAAAAAGCATTGTATAGCCAATTAAAAAAATAAGTAGCCAGAGAGTGGTAGCACATGCCCTTAATTGAATTACTCAGAAGGTGAACTCTGAGTCCAATACCTGCCTTGTCCTCAGAACAAATTCCAGGACAGCCATAGCTGCACAGAGAAACCCTGTCTCAAAAAAATTGTACATATTAGTCATTTCTGAAATGGCTTTAGTTTTGAATTTTAAACATCTATTTCCAAAACATTCCCTTAAGGACTGGTGACATGGCTCATCAGATGAAGCCACTTGCTGATTTGTAGTGCAAGCCCAGAGACCTTGGAATGCACATGGTTGAACATTATTAAGTTATTAAGGGAGAACAGACTTCATTAAGTTGTCCTCTAATCTCCACACATAAATGCCCGGTTAAATGGTTTGTACACACATATATAAGGACATGTCAGTAATATTTTATAATAATAAAAAGTTAAGTATTTCCTTACATTTGATTAAGTATTATAAATAGTAAATTTACTGCTTTGAGTATAGACATGATCTTCAGCAAATTACTAGTGAAAATTAATTTGAAAGACCTATGACACTGGGACTAGAGAGATAGCTCAGCAGGTAAAATGCTTGCTGTCCTGTGAGAACCTGAATTCCTTGCCCTATACTCGGCTTGGGTCTCTCACAACTGCCTGAAATGCCAACTCCAAGAAATCTAACCTTTGCTGGTTCTGCACTCGGGTGTGCATATCCACCCACAGACCCACAAGCACACACATAAGTTTCAAGTAAATATATTAGTAATAAATGAAACATGACACAGGCTCAAGATGACTGGGAAAAATATGTGTGTATGTGTTTGTGTACGTATGTATATCATGTGTGCGGTATGTATATGTCTTTATAGTATGTGAATATGTATTGTGTGGTGTATGTGTATGTGTGCAGTGTGAAAGATACGAGATGTGTGTGTGTGTGTGTGTGTGTGTCAGGGAGCCTCCTCATGCAAATCAAATAGCAAGGAACATATTATCTGGTCATAAAAATGTAAGTCTGTAAGAATCATTGTAAGTAAGATACTATGATTCTAACACGTGGATTCTCAAATTCTACCTTTCTGGACCTGCAAAATGAAACATGCTATGTGAAAAAAAGAAAATAACCTTACAAAGGAAATAAAATTCAGTAAGTACAAACATAGAATGTGCACATTTTAAACCTGTTTTTAATGAAATAAATCCATAATTATCTTCCTCTCAATTTTCTGTCATCAGGTAAACTAATTGTAGCATGAATTCATTATAAAAATTTTAAGTTAGGCTGAAAGATAAAGCTTAATATGATTAGATTGAGTTGATTTACTTATTAAATAATACTTTAAGAATGTGAAGTTCACCAGAAAAGGAAAATAAATTTGCTGTTGAAGTATTTATCTCAGTTTGAGAAAATATTCCATTTAACTCAAAATTAGGTAAAAAGTATACATCTGCAATGGACAATATTCTTTCAGTTTACACCACAACCCAGGTCTTTCTGTTTTGCACCCTGTCGTTTCCATAAGCATTTCCGAAACACTGTGAATGGCCTCAACCCTCCTCAGCCATTCCTTACAAAATGCTGTTCTTACACTTTATATAACTGAATGCAAACATGGGTAAGTAATCTGTACTATTAAAATCTCAAATAGCCAGTCTCAAAATTTAGCTCCACCAGAAAACCACTGTGTTTTATTCATTAAGGAATTGCCAGGAGCCAGAAAGAGTGCCTGTCATTAAGACTACACTGTACTTCTTAATGTTTGTATGATGATGCAATAAATAGATGTCAATAACTAAAAAGTAAGAAAATAAGAAAGTGATGGTGATCGAAGAGAGAAGATGAGAGACCAGAAAGAGGAGCAAGTGAAGTAGGCGAGGGGAAGATTCAAGGAATAATATCCCCCCTCCTTTTTTAAAAATTACTTATTTCATTGTTTCTTTATATAGAGAAATTTTGATAGTTTTACTAAAGAATAATATGTACACACATAAACAACCTTGTATATAATGTATATAATTCAGGGTTTTCAAACCACACTGTCATCACTTCATTTGAGGTACTAAATATACCAATGCCCTCCAAAAGTCTCCTGTGTTTCTTTATTTATATATACGTTGTGTGTGTGCTTGTGTGAACTTGTGTGTGTGTATGTCCAGAATAGAAAGCATGAGATCTATTCTCTTAAAAACATTTCAAGTGGACATCTAAAGAGATGGTTCAGTGATTAAGAGAATGACTGCTCTTTCAGAGGACCAGGATTCAATTCCCAGCACCCTTATAGTGACTCACAACCATCTGAAACTCAAGTTCCATAGGCTCCAACACCTTCTTCCTGCATCCCTAGGCACAGAACACACTTGGTGCACAGAATGCATGCAGGCAGAACAACCGTATTGCATAAAATAAAAGTAGTGTTTCAAGTATGCAACACTGTATTGTTAGCTATTAGCACTGTTATTAAATAGATATCTAGTCCTTGCTCACCTTTAACATCTAAAACTTTCTACCAATGTGGCTCAACTCTTCAAGTCCCTCACCATAGTCCTTATGACCTTGTAACAGGGTTGTCTTTATTGTCTGCAACAGTTTTCCTGAGATATAACCAACATAGGGTAAACTGCCTCAGCAGCAGTACTGCAAATATCAGAAAAAACGTAGCAATAATTAACACGTCCATCACCCAAGTCAACATCGTGGGGTCTCTCTGATGGTCCCTTCTTCTGTTCAACTCGGAGCACCAGTCTCTGAATAACCTCCCAGCTTGTGTCTGTCTCTCTGTATTATTTTCCTTTTCTAGATTGTTACATGAAGAGAATCATATGATATATATTCATGAGGGGGGTTAGGCATCTGTATTCATAACCTAACATTGAAATATTAAAAATCACCTTTGTTGTTATCTATATTAGTTTATTATTTTTGTGCTGGGTAGTGTTATATTGTCTGACAATCAAAACTGACTGTTCTATATCTAAGTTATTTCAAATTTGGATATCCCTTTACAAGAATGACTCAGATCCAGAAGTGGCTCAGATGACTTCAGAATGTTGTGATGCCTATAATGAAATATATTAGAGACAGGGCTCAAATTTAAACAGAAAGAAATTCATTCTTTATAAATGCCTGATATAAAAAGCTTGAAAGTAACTTCAGAGTTTCCAACCACACCTATGCTTGTACTGACCTGATACATGAGGCCGGCATCGTTAGGAATCCTGCTTCTTTTTCACAACACTTTTCAAACTGGAAAAGCAAGACTGTAACATGTCTAAAGTGTTGTTGTGTAGTCTTCCTGGGTCTGACAATACCCTGCATTAGGCATCTCTTTCTGAGTAGACAACCTGTCTCAAAAGACTTCTGTCCATCCAGCTGTGTTCCTGGCTGTCAGCGCCACATCTCTGCAGGTTTAATGGTGATAATCCAATAAAGAATATGGCTTAGAAAGAAATGAGAACCTTTGTAGTTCTGCAGAATTAATGTAGACCATAGAAAAATCTATCCTCTAAGCATTTGGCTAATTACACACTGTCATCGAGGTTAGCAAGCCCTTTGTTCTTGCAAAATCAGTTAGAATAAGCCATTAACTTTCTATTAGACCAGCATTAGTGGGTTCAGTGTGTTGGTCCTCTTCTGATAGGAAATTTATATGCAATAAATAATTCAACATTGAAATTTACATTACACAGAAATTTTCTGGTGTGGTATCAGGGATTATTATCTGGAACAAATTACAGGAAAAAATATCTTTTATACAATGGTCATACAACCAAGATAAGGTTTAGAAAATCATTCATTAGACCAGCAGCCCATAAAATGACAATAGTCACTATTAATTCAAAAGGAAAAGCACATGCACATGAATTCTTCATTTAAACACTGACACAAAATTGTTAAGTTGCACTTGGGAAAATCTGTGTTTTTGCCTTAAAGAAAAGCCAAAAAGATTTAAAAGTCATCACTACTTTGCTTTCTTTCCTTTCCTTTTTCTTTTTCTTTTGTTGTTTACTTAAAAATATTTATAACCCTTCAGAAAAATTTTAGTCCTGGCCTACAAAGAGGAACAGCATTCTAGCTAACTCTGGAGAACTGGCATTTATGTGCTTGTACCAGAAAAAATGCATAATAATATGTATGTCAGTATAAGATGTTTCTAGAAAAATAAAAACATATGCCTTTCTAAATTTAGAATTATAATAACTATGTCTGTTCATATCAATATAATTCAATTTCTAATAGAAACCCTGACAAAAATATCAGCTCCCATTTGGGACAATATATGGACAATATATGAGGATATATTTCCAGAAATGTTTTGTAATCTATGGATGTTATTTGAAGTAGAAAATGAAAGAAAGTCATGAGGGCAACATTAACCAGTTAGGGAGATGCTATGAAATTGGGGTATCCAGAGAATGTGAAAATTTGGCCCAGTAATTTTTTTATCCTTTCCTTGGGTCAATCATCACTCAATTGATGGTTCTTTTGGATAAGCACTAATGTGACTTTCCTCTTAGCGGCTGAAGACAACCCTCTTTCCAGGGTAAAGGGTAGAAAATCTTTTTTCCACACCCAGTAGAGTCTAGGTCTAGGTTACCCAGATCTGGCATAAAACACTTTCCACAACTAAGAATTCACTCACAAAGCAACCTTGGAAAAGCAGTACATCTATCCATTGCATCAGATGATAAAGTGCAGCAGCTGCTACACAGAGTCCAAGGAACATGGGTCCTGGTCACCACATTTCCATGTCTGCTGGCCACCTACAGCAACACAGAGCCACCTGGGAAGAAAGATATAAGCCAAACACAGCATCCTTCCAAAAACTCATGATGGGCTCTGATGCCTTTTCAGGGCTCTGAGAAGAATAACAAAAGCATCACAATTATTTATACTCCCCCCTCTACAGTCTCTGCTGTAGCAAAGAAGAGATGAGGCCTCTGGCTTCCAGTCCTGAGTCCTCCACTAAGGCTGTAGAATCTGGCAAGGCCAGGGCCTGCTTTAAGAGGAACACACAGTGCTGGCCCTGGTTCTGACATGGGGGAAGAACGGTAATGATGGAAAATCTACAGCAATTGCCTCTGCTCCTAGGACATAATTATTATCTGCATGTTCCCATGGACAACAGGACTGATGGAAATACCTTTGAAGTAGGGCTGGCAAATATCACCTAAGGACATCAGTTGTCAGCCAGAACTAATGAGATGAGCTCGCATGCTGCAAGAAAACTTTGAAGTATGTGAACCTATCAGCGTTTGGTGGGATTTACAGTTTACTTGAACCTTCCAATTTTGCGAAGGCAGTGCCTACACAGTGTAGTTGCTGTAAAGGCACAAAGAGACTACGCAGGACATACAACATTGTGTGTGCATTACACATAGCCACAATATTGCTGTCATCACTATTAGATATTTTGATAATTTTCTACAGAATGATCCCCAATGCTCAAAATATTCTTGGAACAGGTGGGGATTTCTCAGTGAGGACTTTGGCTTTTCTTACATGCACTCCCATCAGCAACAACAATCCTTACTCCTCCTTTCACAAGCATAATTAACAGTAGACTACTGTTGACTATGGATTGAGCAGCACAGGTGCTGACTCTTTCTTTCATCCAAGTTAGTCCAAGTCATCCTCACAACCACCAGAGTTGTGGGCTTATCCATAATTTCATGGTAAGATGACTGAACTGTAAAAGTCAAATGTAAGATTTACCAAAACAGATCAGCTAGGGGATGGGAGATGTAGAACCAGGCAGGATTCACATCCAAGTTGGGTTGACTGAAAAGAACACATTTCTAGTGGCTCTCAGCATCTTGCCTCATCTATCACTGTAACTAAGATTTCAGTTTTCTGTTTGGTCACCATTGACACACTATTTCTTCTCTTTTAAAGCACCTGAACTGACAAGGGAAAAACAGCTAATGACAATGGACTTCAAAAGTCACTTTATGACTGGTAGGCAACTCATCACTAAAGGCACTTGCTGCCCAGCCAGGGGATCTGAATTTGATCCTTGAAACATACATGTTTGAAGGACAGAACTGGCTCCTACAAGGTATCTTCTGGCATCACATGCACCATGCCATGCTTATACGCCAAGACACACAAAATACATTTAATCTAACATACTTTAAATGATACTAAAATTAGTCACTTGTCACCCTCAAAATATCATCTATCCTTATTCCTTAAATTCAGTTCTAACTTTCAAAGGAGAAATAGAGTTGTCCTATGTACTCAAACAGGAAATGCCCACCCTTAACCCATACCCACCAAACATAGTGCAAGAGTCCCCAATAGACACAAATATAGTATCTAGATACCGCTAAATGTCCCAACGTTGGGGACCAGCCTTGAAAAAAATACCTCTTGCTGGGGTAGGGGTATGGAAATCAAGAAAAATAAGTATAGAGTACAAAAATGTGAATAAAATAATGTAACAGAAACTATAGGATAGTATCAGGAGGGAGTTCCAGAGAATACTGAAATTACCACTTTTAATTTTCCATACACTTTATACCCCATACAAAGGGGATGAAGACAAAAAAAGGCTTCTTTAACATGATACAAAGGACAGCTTGAACAGTTCATTGCTTCAACACTTTGAGTCATTAGCATTCTGTTATTTAGGCAGTGAAGCTACCCTAGTCCAAGTCTCCTGAAGGCAGCCACTCCCCAGGTAGACTCCTATTACCAAAGAAGGAGCAAAAGTATGCTTGTATATCCTGACCATCTGCCAGGGTGGAGTGGATCTATCTGTATGAGCAATATTAATGTCAAAAAAAACAAGTAACCACATGATGTAGGAGGGTCTTCCATCTATCTGTTATTTTCATTGGTTAATCAAGAAACTGCCTTGGCCTTTTGATAGGCCAGCCCTTAGG
>LOJH01037563.1:825-11915 GCA_001685095.1 Ellobius talpinus | reverse complement strand
AAAGAAAGAAAGAAAGAAAGAAAGAAAGAAAGAAAGAAAGAAAGAAAAGGAGAAGAAAGTTCCACAGTTTAACAAATTCAAACACTTTAAAAATTAAGTCTCTTTTAAAATTGAATATCTCTCAACCATGAACTTCTATAAAATCAAAAATAAGTTAAATATCTTCTTAATTCAAAAAGGGAAGAAACAGGCACAGTCACAATCAAATCAAATAAAAAAACCAAACTCCAATTGTAACTTGGTACCCAATACCTGAGATCAACTCACAATCTTCTGGACTCCTCCAGAGAACCTGGGTCATGTCTCCAGTTCCACCCTCTACAGTACACACAGTTTGTCCTCTATGTTTGGGCAGGCTCAACTCCCTGCTGTTGCTATTCTTGGTGATCATTCCATGGTACTAACATCTTCAAAAAGCTGGGTCTCTTGTTGCAACTGGGCTGCACTTTCACCAACAGCATCTCTGGGCTTTTCTCAAGGTGCCAAGTCTCAACTTCTCTGCAAGACCCCTTCAATCCTGGGCCTTTAACTGCCACTAAGGCTGCACCTTCATCAGTGTCTTCTCCTGATCTCTCACAGTGTCAAACCCAGCTGCTCTCCATGATCCCTGCATACCTACAGAACAAGTACCACTTAAATGACTCTTACACTGCCAAGTTCAGCCTCTAGCATGAGGTACAGCCTTGGCCACCTATAGGAATATAGCTCCTGTATGCTGACTCAGAGAAAACACTTTCCAGACGATTCCACCTGACTGATGCTGACCTCCTGTTCAACACCTCTCACTTCCCAGCTCTAGCTGCAGCCTCAGTTGCCCCAGAAAAGCAAAGGTTTGGCTTCAGTGGTTCTGGCATCCCACTAATGCTGGTTCTTGAGCCCCAGCTAACCAGAAACAGAGATTTTCAACTCCAAATGGCAGATGGCCCTGATAGAGTCTTTAATGCACTCTCCAACTCCCTCTGTGATGTCACAAGCCAGGCCTCCATCGCCTGAAATGCTTTCAGCATTCTTATCTTCCAAGCTCACACAGAATAGCTCACCAAGCCGTGAATGCTCAAAGGCTTTTCTAGGCCAAAGTTCCAAACTCCTTTCATTTCACAATCCTCCCCCAAACATGGCCAGATTTCTCTCAGCACCCCATGATCCCGGGTACCAGTTGCCATCCTAGTTAGGGTTACTATCGCTGTGATGAAACACCATGCCTCCAGGCTGGCCTGCAGCCTGCTCTTATGGAGGCATTTTCTACTTGAGACTCCTTTCTCTTAGAGGACTCTAAGTTATGTCAAGGTGGAATAAACTATACAGCACAGCAAGGGAGAAACTTACCACACTGATATTGAAAGACCTGGATAAATCCAGACCCCCCCAGGAGGAAAAAATAGAGCCAAAAATCTAGGCAGGGAGAGAAGAATCAGAAATCTAGGATTAGCCCGTCCACTGACTCTGTTTCAGGAACTAGCTGAAGATAGTTAGATTATAATCTTGAGAATAATCTTGAGAAACGGAGTTGCCCCCTTGTGATCATCACTGGATTTTTGGAATTTTCTATGACGCCCTCCCTAACCCCTTCGGATTACTGGGCTGTGGTTTCTTCCCTTAAAAACCCCTTCTCCCANTTACTCGGGGTCGAACTCCTCCCCTGCGTGGGTTATGAGTCTCGGCCCCAGTGCCCTGGTTCCCTTCTTGTCGAATAAACCTCGTGTGATTGCAGCAAGGATGGTCCCTCGTGAGTTACTGGGGGGTCCTGTTATATGGAGACTTGAGTGAGAGTCTCCCCACATGGGGGGGTCTTTCAATATTATCTGCTTACTTAAAAACTGGTTTTCTGTTTGTGGTTTCATACCTGAGGTCTGAAGGCATTTATGTAAGCTCTCTGCATCCTTCCCAATTTTGGTCTAAACTTTCATGGAGTCTGGAAAATATTCATTAGTATTTGTGGTTCTGAGTCACAATCATTTTCTTTGTTTGTTTCAAGGAAACCATGACTAAATTATCATTTGTAAAATTATTTTGTTATTTTAATGGGTTCTGGGGTAAAGGAGAGTACAAAATGCACCATATTTGAGCGGAAGCCTCTCTCTATAGCAGACATTACTATATTTATTCCCTGGGTTGTCTCAGTGGAAGAAAACCTACTCTTGCTTTAAACTATGTTGTCTGACTCTTTTGTAAATGCAAGTCCTTGGGTTTCTGGCCAGAGCACAATAGGAGGCTTGCTTACAACTCACTCCCTGTACCCTGTGTCCTCCACTCCACATGGGCTCTGCTGGTGCAAAAGAGAAGAGCTGCATCCATTACATAAGCACAGGCTGATTTGGGGCTTGTTCCCTTCTCACAATGTTTCTTTGTAATTACTTATTTAAATGTCTATCAGGCTCGCCTTTTGTTAAGCCTGTCATTCTTATTCCTATCTGGAGGTGAAAGGACAGCATAGTTCATCTTCTTATCCTTTTTGTAGCTCAGAGTAAGTAAAATAACTATTATATGGTTTGGGTAATAAATGGATATTTTAACAAAATGTTAAAAAAATTGAGGATCAGATATTACCTCTAAAGGTCATTCTTTCAGTTCCACCAATTTTAGTGGGTTTTATTTTGTTTTGTTTTGACTTTTTCTTGCGAGCTATTCCCGCTTATCAATAACTTCTGCTGTTTTTGTGGTCACGAGTGCATCAATGGTCCAGGGCAGCAGTAACATGACACCACGGAAGAGAACAAAAGAAATGAATTCTTCCACAGATCTGTAAGCTGGAAGACTGAATCAAACTGTTGGCAGGCCAGGGCTCCTTTCATTGGATCAAGGAAAGCATCCTTTTACACTCATTGCCAACATTTGTTGTCTGCCATGTGTGTATTCCTTGGTTTGTGGATGCGTCAAACTTGTCTGTGTCTGTGTCCTCTCATGTTCATCTCTCTTAATCTCTTGTATCGAAAATTAGGACTGTGCTTGGAAACCGAACAATTCCATTTGCTCTATTGGAACACAACTGCCAGAGGGACTAATTATTTCTCTATGTTCACTTGGGTTTCTAGGGTATAGATGCACCTGGCCCGTGATGGGTGCTCAATGGATTTGTCCAGAATGAATGAATGACTGCATCAGAAGTGTACATCTCATTAATCATGTGTGTGACAGCAAAGGGTTGGGCATGTCACAAATTTTATGAGGAGCAGAATAAACATCAATTTATCCTCTAGGCCCTTGGAGCTGCCCATCAACTGTCATGTTATCTTTCTCCTGTAATGAAGGTATCTTACTGGGCTACATAATGAACACGGATTAGTAGGGTAGGGGACAAGTCTCTTTTGCCCATCACGGTAAATGCTCCTTTTTCTGAAAACACCGAAAGAATGGTTTCTCATCCTCAGGGAAGCTAGGTGCTGCTCTCTCAGGAAAATTCAGTTCTCCCTCGCCAAGTTCTTCTCATTGCTTTTTGAATACTGAGAGGATGGACCTGAGGTAGCAGTGGATGGAGTTTGACAATGCTTGCTGAGTAAAGCAAAGAAATTGTTACATGTCATTGACTTCTGGATCTCTCAAGGGCAGGAGAAAGGAGGGGAAAAATAAGATCAATTAGATAAGCAGAGGGGGAATTGCCACTTAATCAAGCACCTACACGGTGAAGCACACAGTTCTTTGAGGAGACACCATTATCTTAATGGAGTTCTTTAAAGCGTCTGCAATGAAGACAGAAAGCCCTGTCTTCGGCAGTGTGCTTCTCTTTGCTTGTTTGACCACAGGATTATCTGTTCCATTCAGTCCCCCAGGGAACTGGTACGCACCCCCATTGTTTCTCATAGAATTACAAAGAGAGGAAATCTGTCCAAATTATCTAATCAAATTGTTCTCGCTCTGGCCAATATAAGTGCTTAAATATCCCCTACTTAATACTTCTTTCTCTAATGATACTCACTTATCTAAAATTACTCCTTAATTGATAAGATATATGAGCAAAAATACTATTATGCAGGATGTTAAATGAACTCAAACCATTTAGAATGTTTTCATGCCAACCCCTGAATTTACTTAATCTCTAGTGAGCAGTCTGAAAGATGGGGCCTAATCTTCACCAAATGGCAAACGGAAACAAATTGGAGTAGAGCTGTCTAGCAAAGAGCAAATATCGTGTTAACCTTCAGTGACTTTGCAGCACAAACTATAATTTTGAATGTCTCAGTTTTTAAATTTGTATTATTTTATGTGTATTAGTGTTTTGCCTGCGTGTATGTGTGTGTTCCGTGTATGTACCTGATGCCCTTGGAGGTCAGAAGAAGGCTGTGAATTCCCTAGGAATGGAGTTACAGGTTTTTGTGAGCCACAATGTGGGTGCTGGGAATCAAACTCTGGTCTTCTGCAAGAGCAACAAGTGCTCTTAACCAGTGAGCCGTTTCTTCAGCCTCTGCATGACTCAGTTTTGAGGAAAGCAAAATTCCAGTATATTTGGAGAAAATGGTGCCTTATGTGGTCACGTCCTCTAAACAGTGAGGTTAAGACTTGCATTATTAGGTGACTATGGTAAATTGTCATTATATCAACCTGGAATAGTGACTTACCAAAGCAAGACTGCTACATCAGTGACAGATGTGACAGAGTTTCATGGGGCCAACATCGTCTAAGTGGTAGGTCTGAAATGTCACATAGCACACAACTATGTTTCATTCAGTTGACTAGAAGGCTGATGAAGACATTATTTATCAGAAGTCTTAGACACTGAATAACTAGAATAACAAGTTATTTTAAGCAAGTTTGATGAGGTATAATTTAAATTTAAATAGTATGCAAACTCCACTTTTTTTGGATGTTTAGATGAATTTCACAGAACATGTCTTATCACCACCTCTACTAGCCCAGAGAAACTGAAATTTCCGCCACTGCAGTCTTCAAGCTCATCTCGCTTCTAGACTCTGGATAAGGCTGATCAGTTGTTTTCCATAGAATCTCCCCTCTTCAGAATGCTGGATTCACGAAACCTTCATAGAGTTTGTAGGTCAAGTTTTCTGTCTCTCTTGCCAGCTCCCAAATCACCACATGGAAGCTTCCTATTAATTATGAAAGCTCAGCCAATAGCTTAGACTTGTTTCTAACTAGCTCCTATAACTTAAACTAACCCATGTTTTAATTGAGTTATGTTCTACCGTGTGGCTTTTATCTCTGTCCCATTTTATGTCTGATTCATTCACATCTCTCTGGTTTCTATACCCTTCTTCTCAGCATTCTGTCTGCCATGCAAATCCTATCAATTGACCATTTAGTTTTTTATTAAACCAGTCAGAGTGACACATGTTCAAAGTGTAAAGGAATATTCAACAGCAATAGGTAACCATTTAAGTTTGGCCTCTTCGATTTATCACAATGTAGTTAAGTTTCACTCATGTGGTTGCATGTGTTAGTGACTGATCCGTCTTCCTTTCTGGGAGTATTTCATTTTATATCATACCAAAGATCATTTATCCACCAGTTTCTGGGCAATGGGTTTATTTGCAGGCTTTGTTTGCAAGATTATGAATTAATTTGGTTTGTTATTTTCTGCATGCATGTGTTTTCGCTCCTCAGACTTAAGCCTGGGCTTGCTGGATTATACAGTACAGAGAGGAGAACCAGGATGACTTGTGACTGTGATAGACCCTTTCACTCCTTTCAGGGTGGTGTTTTGTAAGTTGTGGTCCTCAGAGTAGCACCAGCCTCACATGAGAACCTGTAGAAGTGCAGTTACTAAACCTCATCCCAGACCTACTGCGTCTGGAACTTTGGGGAGGGGGTGAGACAGACCAAGAGTTTTGCCAACCTTCCTAAGGTGATCTGCCTCCTAGTATTTGAGAACTATTAGTCTTAAACAGGTTATCTCTAGCCACCAGCTTACATTCTCCATTCAGAAAAGCAAGAGACTTCTCTATAAAAGCCAATTACCTTCACATCTTAGAAGAGACTGCAGCACCACCTCTTGATTTATAGGCATCTCTTTGGGGTTCCTTTGCTTTATCCTCTATTCTTGCCTCTATTACCACCACTACGGTCTATCAGAATTTACATTGTGAAGAATTTTGGTAAAAAGATAAGCTCGCCTAGTCTTTTTTATTGTTAGTGACCCCGAAAGGCCGTGTTCTGACCCTTCTGCCCTCTGTAGCTCTATATGACAAAGTGTTGACTCTCCTGGGCTATACAGAGACTCCTAGGGAGCTGGAGGATGAGCAGGGAAGGGAGAAGAGCATGGCTATTACACAACCATTGGTCTGTTGGTCATCACTTCTCCAAAAGTAACTATATTTGTGAATTCTACACTAGTGTTACTGCAGTGTGTATGAACTGAAAACCAGGAACATGGATCACAGATGCAATGTTAAAGAATGAACTTCATAAGTGATAATCTTTTCTTTTAATCTGTATGTTGACATAATGACATTAGGTTGACAGATGGCAGGATTTATATATTTAGAAGAAGTCAGAGGAAGAAAGGAAGGAGAAAGATGGGAATGTAAATGCGGCATTTAGGCCAGGTTCTATGTTGAATTTATATATATGTATATATATATATATTATATATATGTATATATATATTAAGAAATAGCAGTAGCTTCAAAAACATGCACTCTGACTTTAACTTAGACTCAATCTAATTTAGCCACATTCTCAAGCTGAATATTTTGCCAAACTACTAGTCATAAATAACAGAATGCTCTTAATTTGTGCTCATCACTCTTTCCCTTGTATTGGACATACTGTTCTGAACTTACCTGTCACTTTCTAATACGTTAAAACCTCGTCTTAATCTTTTCCCTAAACAAATTTATCTCAAAATTCAATATGCACCAGACATAGTTCCTAATTGTTACCTATGCAGACATGATAGCTCATGACTGTGATCTTAGTGATAGATAGGCTCTCCTAAGTTTCATTCTGTTTCTGTGATAAAATGTTGACCAAAAGCAACCTTGGTTTATTTCAGCTTACACGCTATAGTTCATCATGTGGGAAGTTAAGGCAGGAACTGCCTAGGAATGCAAGGCAGGAACCTGGAGGCAGGAACTGAATCAGAGACCATGCAAGAATGCTGCTGCTTACTGGCTTGCTTCCATGGCTTGCTCAACTTGCTTTCTTATTTCACCCAGGACCACCTGCCCAGGGTGCCACCTCCTATAGTATGCTGGGCCCTTCCCTTCCATATCAACTCTTTCCTTTTCTTTGTTTTGCTTTATTGAAACAAGGTTTCTCTGTAGCTTTGGAGCCTGTCCTGGAACTAGCTCTTGTAGACCAGGCTGGCCTCGAATTCAGAGATCGACCTGTTTCTGCCTCCTGAGTGCTGGGATTAAAGGCACACGCCACCACCACCACCCAACTCTACATCCATCTTAAATTAAGGAAATGTCCCACAGACATATCCTTTTGTAGGCAGATTTTCCTGTCCCTTCTGCCAGCTCCCAAATCACAACACAGAGACTTCTTATTAATTATAAAAGCTCAGCCAATAGCTTAGGCTTGTTTCTAACTAACTCTTATAACTTAACCCATTTCTATTCATCTACATGATGCCTTGTGATTCATGGCTTTTACCTCTTTTCTTACACACCTGTTTCTTCTCATCTACTGGCAACTTTACCCTTCTTCTTTCCGGAGTTCTCTCTGTTTGGCTTTCCCACCTATACCTCCTGCCTAGCTAATGGTCATTTAGCTTTTTATTGACCCAATCAGAAAGCACCTTGGCAAAGATGTACACATCTTCAGAGAGTACAAAAAGATTATTCTACAACATCCCTAGGCCAATCTGATGGAGGAGATTGATCAATCGAGTTCCCTCTTCCCAGGAGACTCCAGTCTGTGTCAAGTTGACAAAAATTAATCAGTACATAGTCTAAGGTGAGAGATTCCAGCCAGCCTGGAATAGGGAATCCAGAACAACCTAAGCTATAGAAGGAGAGCCTGTTTTGAATACAAGGAAACAAACAAAAATGGATAAATAATTTTCACAGTGAGCAATAATCATTCAATCCATTATATTTAAAACAAAACAACAACAAAAGTCAACATCTAGCTACTAAACTCCACAACAACAGCAAACCAGACTAGGACCAAGAAAAGTTATTTTCATTGAGTTGAGGGCAACCTGGCTCCTGCCAGTTAAAGAATCATTCTCAGCTTCTCCAATCTATATTGATCTTCTCTTCAATCAAATTATGGTTCAAATCACAGGGTTCCACATCTGATTATATAGCATTTCTCAATGATTATGCATTTTTCACTTTTTCCCTTGTGTTAAACTTAATGTCTTCAACTCACCTGTCAGTTTCTAGCACATGAAAATTATGTCTTAGCCTTTTCCAAAACAGATAATTCTTAAAATTCAATGTGTACTAGATATGACAGGGTGTTGAAGTTTACAAAAATGGATAGACTTGAGGGATTCTAGACTTCATGAATCTCACAACTAAACACATGAGCAATTAAAAATCCCCATAAAGCTCTTGTAGAAAGATAAGACAGCTTTTGTAAGGAACAGAGAAAAGAGAGGGGTTCATCTTACCTGTGGAGGAGTGGAAAAAGGTCATAAGAAGTCACATTTGAGCAGAACTGTAAAAACAATGTAGTTTTTTTCAAAAGTCCTCAGTTACTATTTATTAAAACTTCACTAGGTGCTATGATGTAGACTATTCATAGGTTATGTTATTTGGTCATTGTAATCACTCTATTCCTTTTATAGATAGCACAAAGGCACAGACTAGAGCAACTCATAAAATACTCTAGGATCAGTAAATAAAGGAAAAAAACAGCCAGCTCTAGTTCTAAAGCCCATGTTTTTAATCTCCATATAGCAGGTATGAGGGTTCATTCCTACAATCTCAGCATTAGAGATGCTGAGTGAAGAGGTAATTGAGTTTGAGCTAACCTGATATCTCTGTTAGGGTTTCTGTTCCTGTGAAGAAACACCATGACCATGGCAACTCTTATATAGGAAAACATTTATTGGAGTGGCTTACAGTTTCAGAGGTTTAGTCCATTATAATCATGGTGGGACATGGCAGTATGTACACAGCCATGGTACTGAAAACAGAGCTAAGAGTTCTACATATGGATTTGCAGTCAGCAGGAAGTGAACTAGACACTGGGTGCATCTTGAGCATAGGAGACCTCAAAGTCCACCCCCACAGCAATACACTTCCTCCAATAAGATCACACCTACTCCAACAAAGCTACGCCTCCTAATAGTGTCACTCCTGATAAGCTTATGGGGCCAATTACATTCAAACTACCACACTTGGGCTACATAGAGAATTCTAGGACAACCTAGACCATAGAGTCAAACCCTGACTCAGTGAAGAGTGAACAAAGACATAACAAAATGTTTCCACATAGTTTTCACAATGAAAAAGTCAGAAGTACCTTCCTGATAGCAGGAAAAGAGTAAGCAAAGTGCAGCTACCCAGAAAGACAGCTGTTCAGTGATGAATTCTGCTGAGTCTGCAGCATGAGCAGCAGGCCAAGAAGTCAAAATGACTGCATAGGATCTGGTGGAGAAAAGTTTTGAATGCTGTGGCAAAAAGTCCCCAGTGCAGTGGTTCTCGCCCTTCCTGATGCTGCGGCCCTTGAATACAGTTCCTCATGTTGTGCTGACCCTGGCCATAAAATTCTTTCCGTTGCTACTTTTCATGACTGTAATTTTGCTACTGTTATGAATCATAATGTAAATATCTGCATTTTCCGATGGTCTTGAGTAGCCCCTGGGAAAACGGTCTTTTGACTACAAGGGAGTTGCGACCTGCAAATTGAGAACCCGTGCTCTAGTGCAAATTGAACTTGAGAGCTGGAGATGTTGGGAGCTTTGGGTTGGAAAAGCACTTAGTGATCAAATGGAAAGAAATGAGACCACTCTGTGACATTATCTACTTAAAAGGCAGAGTAGAGGACAGGTTAAGGGCAGAAGGAACGGATGCACACATTTGACATGTCGAGTTTTCTGTGCCTGTGGGACATATCCAGTTAGGTGGGAATATAATCTAAGGAATACAGAAGAGCAACTAGCGGCCTGTCAGTCCTCATTGGGTTAACAGATAAGCACCATTTTGAAGCAGTTTTGTCATGAGAAATTTGAATAATGGAATGTTTTGAACTCTTTTCTTTTATGCAGCGTGATGAGAGAAATTGTGAGCCGATGCAGTGTAGTGAAATGAGCCCTTCTAGAGCTGTTTGTGGGTGAAACATCAGTCCTTTCTGCTTCAGTAAATAGATGCCAGTAAAAATGGAGAGGGGTTTAAATGTAGATTAAATTAGCCTCTTGGCAATATTGTTTACAATATTTCTTTACCTAGAAAACTCCATTTTTAAGAATACTTCAAAGATTCTTTTGAGGAACTCTAGCTTCTTATTGTTTGGCCCAAGTTCATACAATTTTGCGACTATGACATTTTCTGTTCCCTTATGTTGATGTACCTTTCTTACCCCACCGGCTCTCTTACTGCTTGTATATCCTTCCTTGTTGCAGAATATTTGATCACACTGCGAACCCCAAGATTGCGTTATTCATTGGGAGTAAAAAGGTTTTAGCTATGGTGTGCCACAGCCCTAGCACACAACTTTAATCCAAGAGCTTTCAGTTTATTGTAAAGACGATTAAAGTCAACCATAGGTCAAGAGGTCGAACAAGCATCCAGCTGACAGGAAGTAATTAAGAAAACTCCATATATTGGCATAAAAATAGACACATGGATCAATGGAATGGCATAGAAGATCCTGACATTAATCCACACACCTATGAACACCTGAGTTTTGACAAAGAAGCCAAAATTGTACAATGGAAAATAGAAAGCATTTTCAACAAATGGTGCTGGCACAACAGGATGTTGACATGTAGAATGCAAATGGTAAATAAGACAAAATGGCAGCCTACAGAATGGGAAAAGATCTTCATCAGCACCACATCTGAGAGAGTGCTGATCTCCAAAATATACAAGGAACTCAAGAAACTAGACATCAAAATACCAAATAATCCAATTAAAAATTGGGTATAAATCTAAACAGAAAATTCTCAACAGAAGACTCTCAAATGACAAAAGACATTTATGGAATTGCTCAACATCCTTAGTCATTAGGGAAATGCAAAT
>LOJH01037562.1:0-15237 GCA_001685095.1 Ellobius talpinus | reverse complement strand
TTTTTGAGCTGTAAGGATTTTAAGCTTAATGAGAGGGACCTAAAGGCATGATCTATCCTGTTGCTGAGCTGCCATGCCATACCATAAGCTGCAGGGGGGGCACAAAAAGTGGGAACCGAAAAAAACTGCACCATGCCACGGCTGGAATTGAAAAAGCTGGCTGGAATTTAAAAAACTGGGGAGCCGTCATGGGCGGTTGCTATCTAGAGCCAGAATCGTGAAAACCCGTAAAAACAGCGACCAACGACGAGAGAAAAGAAGCTGGGGAACCCCGGGTCCCCGAATCGAATGCACTGTACGGGGAGTGTGCAGTGCTAATGCGCGGGTGGACTGACCCCCGAGGTCGATCCAAACATGATTCCCGTAAAGGAAAGAAAGCAACTGTAGCAGAACGGGGAGACTCACCGATTGAGGCTGGGAAGCCGGTGATGGGAGCGGAAAAAGAACCCGGTTCAGGATCCTGACAGGAGCGCCTATCTGAGTCATAGCACCAATTTTAAATTTGCTTAAAGATCCCCGACAGAGCAGCTGCGAGCCTGGTGGGTCCCGAGCTGCTTGCAGCGGGTCCCGGGAGAGCCACCCAAGCAGCTTGTGGTGGGGCGGGCCGGTGGGCAGGCGACAGTAAGTCCCTGGAAGGTGCAGAGTCCCAGCGGCGAGCGGCGGGCAGGCGCATGGGTGGGAGACACATGGGCAGACACATTGTATGGAATAGAATTGGATACTTATTACTTAAAGAAGGGGGAAAGAAAGGAGAGAGAGAGAAAGAGAGAGAGAGAGAGAAGAGAGACAGGGAGGGGCCCCAAGAGAGACGCACGTGGGTTCTCGCCCTGGGGAGGGCAGGGTCGCCAGGAGTGGGCGTGGCTTGCCTCATAAAGAGACAAAAACCATAACCAAGAGTGCTTGCTGCTCTTGGCTGTGCTGAGAGTGAGAGATTGGATTTTAGACAAGATAGACCAGACAACAGGCTTGAGCAGCCTGACTGAGCTCAGGCTACAACAAGAAAAATGTCATCAGCAGGCTCTCTGGACCAAAGGCGTTTGTACTGATACAACAGGGCATGATGACGTTAACAAAGAATCCCAAATGCTCAGTTAGGATGGAAGCCTTGTTTGCTTTTCCTCTACAGCCCCGGACTCACTCTCTCTCCCTAGAATTTTAAGAACCTATAAGGCAGCTCAATGGTATAGGTTGACCATAATCCAACACTGCAGAGGCTTTTGGTTAGCAGGACTCAATGTTAGAAACAGGGCAAAGCATGGCAAGTTGTTTGCTTTTGGTGTTGCGCCCCAAGGTCCGCCTACTTTCCTTGTTGGTTTGCCAACACGATGTGGATCCTTACAGATCCCCAGACACCAGGAGGTTGAGATGGGGAGAAAATGCCTGGCTCTTTCTTTTCTGAGGCACAACCCAAGAGAGGCAGGTCCCCATTTCTCACAACTTTCCATCATATTTCAAATTACAACTGCTAATTTGAAAATGTCACAGCTAGATGACCATGTGTGCAGCCAAAGACTAGAAGAGATTGGAGAGCAGAGCAGCCAGCAAAGTGGCAGGCTCGCCCTTGACGGTTACCCCTTCCCAATACATGTCTTCTCAGTGGTGCTGCCACATTGTGACCTCCACCTACGCCTCAGCTGCTGGGCCAGAACTGGCCCGATGACCCAGTGGGCAATGTTCCCAGCAGCTACAGAGATGACCTGCATAGCATCCTGGCCCATTTGAATGGGAGCCTTTCCTGAAAGAGTGAAAATGAGCAGATTTGTACATTTGGTTAGGAAAATTGAAAGGTATGCGGAGGGAAATGAGGCGTCGGAAACTCTAAGGAGAGGAGGCGGTGAGCCAGTAAAGGTGGAAACAGCAAGAGAGTTGAGTAAGGAAGTTGTTAGTAAGCACCCAATGGCAGATACGGTTAGAGAGGTGCTGTAGAGAGGATTAGTGTGGCCTTCAGGAGGAAAATGTAACCTTACTGAGAGAAGAGAATGGAACACAGACTAATCTATTATTGATAAATATCTTCCAGTCTCTGGAGGCTCGGTAGTAAGGCAAGTATCATTCCCTGTGACATGCATATTTCAGGTCCCACATCATGTTTTGCTACCAGCAGTACATGGTGTATGTGATTGTGCATGTCAATGGTACCACAGGTGTTTAGGCTGGAAAAAAAACACCCGTGGGAAAAAAATGTCCTAAAAAATAAGAACATCTGTCACCTCACATATAAGACATGCAGGAGGGACTGGCAAGATAGCTTAGCAGGTAAAAAGACACTTGCTGCTGAGCCTGAAGGAGTTCAAGCCCTGGGACCTGTGTAGAAGAAGGCAAGAACCTACTCCGGTAAAGCTTCGACTCATAGTTTGAGTATACATCTCACCATGGTGGGGAGATTCATGGAGCAAGGGCCAGTCACATTGCAGTCACAGTTAGAGAGATGAACGTTACTGCTCAGCTCCATGTCCCCTTCACTCAGTCCAAGACCCCGGCCAACAACTAGGTGGCTCTCCTTACCTCAATTAACTTGACAAGGATTTCCTTCACAGACAGCACCTTCTGAGTCTGTGGTGACAAATGACTTACCTACCAGCTTGCCACCAGATGGGTGGCTTCTGAAGGTGGAGAAATGTCTGGGTTTAGAACCATTCCTTGCTCTATAAATGTTTCCCCAAGACTCCATCACAGCAGCAGCTGGGGCCTCCTTCTGTGCAACCCTTTTGAAAAAAGTACCCAAGAAATAGCTGGGCATGGAAGCACACACCTGTAGTGTTCATTCTGGGCAACAAAGAGACGCTCCATTGCAGTCAAATCTAAGGTCACCTAGTCCCCACTTCCAATTTCAAAGACACTCATAGAATCTATGAAAAGAAACTTGTCCCTACCAGGATGGCAATTTTAGAGAATTATGTCCCAGCCCCAGGGGGAAATTTTGTGTGTGTGTGTACACATGCATGCACATACATGTGTGTAAATTACTCCCAGAGTTTTAATCAAATTTAAGAATCTTAATGTATCTTCCCGGTCTATGAGTTAATGATGGCAGTTAAGGAGCCTCCCCTCAGGGTATTAAAACCATTACACGAGTGGTTGATTTGAGACCCAGGCAGGGATAGCTCCTCCTCCAGCCTGCTCTGGGTTGTCTGGCAAAGCACACATACCTCAAAACCACACTTCTTATGGTGTCTCCATTTTGGGAGCTCGAGCTGCCACTGAGGCAGTAATGGCTTCCTGCCTGGTTAATCTTCCAGGCTTCACCACTTGCCCTGGACCTGTCGTTTAATTCTCTGACTCCTTGAGTTCGTCTGTGTTCCCTGGCAGGACTTCCGCTATGAAGTGCATGAGAAGGATGCCAGCTAGGGATATCGTCCTGCCTTGCTCGTCACCGATGACAGTGGCTACACTGACACTAGGATTTTATGGGTCTGAGAACAGGGACGAAAATGTCTCCTCAGTTGTTGGCATCCTGATGCTTTAACACTAACATGCACAAACGGTGGCCAGTAGTTTAAAAAGTTGAGGATGCTCTTCAGATTTCCTTTAGCACCGTGTCATTCTGAAGGATGCTGGGACACACCGACTGGCACCAAGTGAAGTTCTGTGAATGTTTGGGAATGTAACTTGGATAGGGGAGAGGGATCGGCCACTGTTGGTGTGACCACGTAGGCATAATCAGCACGCTTCCACTTCACATTATAACACACAGGAAACGGTATTTCTGTAGCACAGAAAGTGAGCAGAGCAGGGACCCTTGGACTAGAGTTGACCTCACTGGAGCTCCCTAGTGCCAATTCCAATAGCTGAGGGTGATTGGGAAATGCAGGGTAGAAGGCTATGGCAACCCAGTGTTTCCCAAGTTCGATACCTCAGGATCTGTCCCTTTAGGTGAGCAGGCTTTTTCCTCCAGACAGACTCTAGGAAGCATCTGTGTTGTCTCTTCCATCAACCACAATTACCCAGTCAGGAAAAACAAAGGCAAAGGTGATCGTTACTATAGTCTTTATTCTCAGTCAATGAGCCACATGGGGTGGAGAGACAACAAATGGAAAGGGGCTTCTGGGAAGCCAGACATGGATGGACAGCAAGGTAGGACTTAGACTTTACAAAAGGTCACATAGAAGATTTACAAGTATCAATGCCCCCCCAAAGCATATCCTCTGGGGGTAACAGAGGAAGATTAAAAAAATAATAGTAATCATGAATGAAATAAATGAGTAGTCATTTCTGACAACCACATCCCCTAAAACCAGTCCTTAAAACCAGCTTGCACTTTAGTAGACTATCATGATTTGCAGATATTGTTCGATATGTAGGCTTTCAACAGAAAGATAAATTCCAAGTCACAGGTTGATACAACACAGAAAAGTGAGCGCGTGAAAATAGCTTTAATCTGCTAGCAAAAATAGATTTATGCTGATGTTGATATCAAAACTAAAGACATTCAGATAAATTCTGCCCACACACTATAGCTGTTATTCCTAAAATCACGAGAGCAACTTATCGCTCTTAGGTAGCTAAGAGGATCTGAGGACAGTCAGAGAGCTTGTAGTGCACAGTAAGCCTACATTAAAAAGCACAGTAACCCTTGCCTCTATTTTTGGCTTGCCATCTTTAAGAGTAGAATAAAACATCTCCTCATAAATCTGGCAAGTGCAGATGAAGGACAGTGCTAGAAGGCTGAGCAAATGATTGATTGGAAGTAGTTAAAAATAGGGTATGAGGAAAACATCAGCCTAAATGAAGTAAACATTAAAAATCTCAGTTTTTGTAGTTTTCCCTTAGGGAGCCCCCCCCCAGATGCACTGGAAGACTGGGGAACTGCTAAGGCATTCATACTACTGAGTAGGTAACTATTGATATCCTAAGGTGAAACTCCACCTATTTAATACAGAACCCTCCCAAGTCTGTACACTATATCTGTTTAGTACCAGACTCCCCCTAGTGTCTTAGAGGTGCACTGCATCTGTTTAGTTAGTACCAGACTCCCCCTAGTGTCTCAGAGGTGCACTGCATCTGTTTAGTTAGTACCAGACTCCCCCTAGTGTTCCAGAGGTGCACTGCATTTGTCTAGCTAGTACTAGACTCCCACTAATAGTGCCTTGGAAGTTAACTGCATCTATTTTGTTAGTCCCAGACGCCTCTCTTACGTGTGGGAGGGGGAACTATTTCTGTTTAGTTAGTACCAGACTCCCCCTCGTGTCTGGGAGGGGAACCACATGTTTAGTTAGTACCAGAAGCATCCTAGCATCAGAGTGTGAACTGCAGGAAGAAGCTGCATAGAGGCTTTTATTACCACCTTTGAGGAGAGGAAATATTATCCTTCAGGTACCCAAGGGCCTATGGAGGAAACTACCCTTCTCCTTTGTTATACTAAAGATGCTCTTGAAAAGAGGAACACTACAGGTTCTATAGACAGGAGAACATCTGTAACCTAGCATTAGCTTGAAATAGCATAGCTAGAATGAGAGAGGCTGAAAGTGTCATATCAAATGGAGCAGTGATTGGTATTATCTATTTGAGAAAGTCAGAGTCCAGAAACTTAACCTTTACCTTAATTCTTCTCGAGCAATACCATAGTTCTGCTTTCCTTATAAAATAAGCAAGTCCTACACAGACAAACTTGTTGGAAAGGGGTGTTAGACAGGACAGAAGGAACGCAGCAGCCTCCACTCTCCTGCAGGGAGTTTTAAGATTCAAATACTAAGGTTGCATCTCCAGAACAAGTGCATTTCAGAAAACCCTCATCCGGACACTGTCAGTGACGGGGAGAATTTACACATGGTTCCGGAACATGCTTTGTTCATTCCAGTCCCTGGTTCAAATAAGGTGACTTCCAAGGTGACATTTGGGTCAGCTGTTAGTGGGATCCTAAAATAAAGCTTGAAATCAACAGAAATTACACCACAAGAAAAATCTAAGAATTAGCAAACAACTGGTACCACAAGGCAACACCTATTCCAAAAAGGTTTTTGTTTCCATTGTTTTTCTGTCTCCTTTGAGTCAGCCTCCAGAGCAGGCCTATTTAACAGTCAATATTACTAAAACTCCGCATTTACCCTCACATTGTGTACAGCAGATTTGTTTCCCCACTGAGAGCTGTTAAACCTACAGCCCGCTTCCTCATGTCTGTGAGCAGAATGTGGATAATGCTTTAAAAGGAAAGGAAGAAGAAGTGGAAGCTAAAGAATTGAGCTGCGCCACCCAGCTGCTTAGAAATGGAAATGAGATTCCCACTGTGTTCATCTTAACGTCTCCATAAAATGGAATAAGTGAACCAATATTTAATGAGTTGTTTAAAATGACAGTCACTTGTAGACACCAAAGACTACCAATTCACCTTCAATACTCCATTGTGGAAACTCAGTGCTGTCCAGTCGGCCATTTGCTGTGACACACGTCAACTCCGTGGGGTCGGGTCTCTCCTCCACCTCTTCTGTGGGTCCTGGGGATCACACTAAGGCTGCCAGGCTTGTACAGTAAGCGCCTTTATGTGCCAAGTCAATCTCACAGGCCCCCTCAAATGCTTTCTATAGAGAGTTCTTTACCCTGTCATTCCACACAATGTTTCATAGAATCATTACAGACATTCAAGTCAAAGGCTTAACAATCAGGCTTTGGTATTAATGTGCTCTGGGCAGAAGTCGAAATGGTTTTGCTAACACAATTCAGCTACTGCATACAATCTGCTATCATGATGTGACATAAGACACAAGGACAACGGTTTCCTTTCAGTAGCTCCTATCTGGGACCTCAGAGTGTTTAAACAAGAGAGTAGAAGGAAGAGGTAAAATCTTCGCAGCTTCCTCGGGACAACACAGAACAGCAATGCTTGGTGTTTGTCTATAAGGCAGATGGTCAAACTGTCGACACACGGTTGAGAAGTACAGAGCTTAGCAAGAGGTAGAAAATACCAAAGCCACAGGGAAGAAGGACGTGCCAGGTTATTTCAGACCACCAGGGACTTCACTAAAGCCTGAGAGGGTCACAGGCTGTTTACTGTAGGTCTTGTACTAAAGGGGAGACATTCCATCCTCAATCCGGGTCAAAAGGCGGGCTTGTGAGCCCCAGGGTGGGGCAGGAAGCTAAAAGTGGATTTCTTAAATCATTAAGGATTCGGCTCTCACTGAGAAAAAAACGAGATGCCTTCTGCCCCCCCCCCCAGGATGCCATCAGGACACTGAATTATCAGAGATCTCTCTGATTAGTACAACTTCTCTGGGGGGGGGAGTTTTACATATAAAGCAACAGAACTCCAGGGAGAGAAGGCCTCTTTTTCCAGATGGGCCATGCCCGATTTACATAAAAAATATGCATCTCACTAACCTTACACAGATGCCTTAACCACTAAAATGCAAATGAAAATATTCTTGGTACTTCAGCACCAGCAGAATTGTTCTGTATGAGCAATTCAAGAGCTGTCTGGGGTTAAAAAGATATCCCAGCTCCCAATTAAACCTGGAGAGCTAGTGCACAGGTGAGTAACCCTAAGAGTTCTTAATTCTTAACGCACCTGGGAGATGGGTGTTTTCTCCGGTGTTATTTTTATAAGGCATAAATTTGATCTGTCCCCCCTCACCTTTGGGAAATTAGGGTTAAAGCTTCTTTTTCTTAAACCCACACATTAACATTCAATCTTTCATTTTTATTAAATAGTTTATATATAAAAGGAAATACCGAGGTGTTCTACATTCATATAAACAATCATGATAATACTTGAAATTGTAGAGAAACTTACCGAAGAAAACACATACTTCAGTGCTTACATTGCTAAGCTAAGCACAAGGGACTGTTCTAGACGCTATCTTTTAAACGTACAGACACAGGTGTGTGCTGCTTCCGGAAGCAAATGTGGGGAATACATTAACATATCTTTCTTCTTTTTCACCACAAGATGGGATGATCCAGTTTGGAAAAGCCAAAGTCTCTCCTCAGTTCCAGGTAGGTCCCGTTGCTCACCCAAGTGTCGTCACTGGATCTCCTGTGAGAGATGAGACAGCTTCTGGGTTTCTGGCAAACTCTACTATCACATCCTCCCACCCCATCCCCACCCCGCTCCGCTTTTCCACTATCGTTCCAGACGCATCCCCTGTTCCTGTTGTTTGGGTATTAGAGTGGTGTCAGCAGGCTGGCAGCCATTTTTAATTTATTTCTGACATTTAGTACTTAAACCTGGAGGCTGGGAAGGTGATGCTTCTGAAAGAACATCTCTGTCTCTCTGTCTCTGTCTCTCTGTCTCCCTCTCTCCCTCTGTCTGTCTCTCAGTGTGTCCAGGGCTGGACTAATAGCCACCACGCTGGGAACGACTAAATACTACACAGTCAACTAGGTTCATCACAGTCAATCTGAGCTAGCATCAAGTCAAACAGAGCCCACCAAAAAGGAACTGGAACTGGATAGTACAACAGTTTGGACTGAGAACTTTCGGTTGAACTCCTCTGGGCAAAGATAACCTGCTATTAGATGGCAATTCCAAAGGCATGAGAGGATTCCGAGTCTACATTTTGGGTTCGCCCTAGCTCCCAGCCTCACGTCTGTTCCCTAGGAAGTGTTGTCCACTTTATTCTACCATAGAAAGCTCGTGTCCACACATGCTGCCCTCTCTCCCTTTCACAGTACTGGGCAGTGCTCTGCCCCTTGGGCATTGGATACCACAGTCTATGCTGGAGATTATTTTACATTCACGCAGTAAGATGTGTGATGTTTATCTTTGCTGTTCCTCAGTAAGTCAGCAAACTAAGACCCAAGGACCCAGTTCAGCCTCCAGTGCGTGTGTGTTTTGCAATGCTAGGGATCCAGTCTAGGGCCTCACGAATGCTATCTAACTATTCTACCACCAAGCCACATGCCCAGCCCTGTAGATCTTTGAAATACTGTTTTATTAGAACATAACCCTACCCATTTCTTTAAATATTATCTATGGTTACTTTCATGATGAACAGCTGGGCTAATTGCCGAGGCCTTATCGCCTGCCAAGCCAGCAACATCTACCATCTGCTTTTTATAGGGAAGCTTGGTGACCTCAGCAATGGGGGTTTCTCACTCCTTTTTAAACAGCTGAATGATATTCTATTGTGGGGATGGAAGACAGTTCATCTTAGTATTGCCCTACTAAGGGCAGTTACACTCCGTTAGGAATAGAGCATATGTTCTGGGTGCTATTTTAATTCTGTTTTAGAGGTAGGGTTTTGATTCTGTTGTCATTCTTAACTTGCCTAGGCTGGCCTGAAACTTGCAATCCTCCTGGCTCAGTCTCTGGAGTGCTGGCCACCAGGACGGCTCTTTCAATGTTTCCAAACCCGTACATTTTCCTGATGCTAGGATTTGTCCCTCCAGCCTTCTGTAACCTATGCCTGTTGCCCACACTGAGAATCAAAACCAGACCTGCCCCAAACATCAGTGAACCACTGGCTGCAGGTCAAGGGTGGACCCACCAGGAGTGGGCATTCTCTACATATCCCCAAGCCATGTAGAGCACTGGCCAGGCTTTCAGGAGAGGCATGGCCCCATCCGAAAGATTCCATTGGGTCCTTCTTCAACCCCCTCTATTCTCTGAGCTTCTGTTTCCTCTCATTCAGAATAAGGACAGGAGAGGGTGAAGGGCTGCCATTGCCCACAGCCCTTTTACAGTTTTAAGTATGCTGTAAACAGTCTCAACAAATCATCTGTCTATTTGTCTGTCTGTCTGTCCATCTATCTATAGAAAGGGTTTCACACTATAGCCTGAGCTAGCCTCACATTCTCACCAAACTTCCTGCCTCAGCCTCCCTTGTGCTGGGATTGCAAGAATGATTACAAGCTACCCGTGTCCAACTCCAGAAAGCTATTTTAAAAGTAATGATCAATCAGATCTTTCAAACTCAAACACAAACATATTGGGACTGCTGGTCTAAGCATAGTAGATACTTTGAATTCTACGGTAGGGCGGTCATCAGCTAGCCTGTCATCGTGTAAAACCTAGCCATGATAGCAACCAGCCTCAGAGGCAGATGCTGGGCGTTAGGACCACTTCTGACAATGTCCCTTTCTTCTGCTACAGGGGTTGACTGAGAAACTCTTGGTGAAGAAGAAGCAAGGGAGGCGATGAGGAAGGCCCCAGTCCTGTCTGAGGACAGTGACAGCCATGCAGACACTATTGGTCTGCAGTGGACCAGCATCCAGAAAGCACAGGCAGGACCCGCCACCCACAAAACCTGAAAAAGCGGGGCTGATGCTCCAAGTTGTTTTCCTCCAGGACCCGCCGTCTCTCCCTCTGCAGCTGCTCAATCCTCTGCTTCTGTACCTCAGCTTCCTCTATGTTCCCTTCTTCTAGAAGCCTGGGCATTGAGGGGAAAGAGGAAAGGAACAGTCACTGAAAAAACAACGACAAACCACTTCTATGCCCGAGGTTGGCTATTCAAGATCCCCCTACACCTTTTCGACCCTTTTTCAACCCATGATGCAGTCCTCTAGGCCAGAAGACGATGACCTTTTTTGAACAGGTGATGTTTTCAGGGTTCAGAGACTATCCAGAGAAACCCGAGTCAGTCTTCTGCTTCCCCGACTCTTCCATGACAGGCAGCACCACCCTGTTTGTTTCCTGGGTACGTACTTTTCAAATATAAATACATATTCATATTCTGCCCTCCATTTTAAGAGCATAACTAGTGGCAAAACTGCTCTGCTGCGTTTTACTTTTTGCTTAGCAACACATCTCAGAGAACTTCTTGCAGCAGTGCCTGAACATCTTCATTTTTAATAGCTATATAGCATTCAGCTTTGTGGACATACCTTCATTATTTCAAATGTGCTCTACCTGTAGACATTGGGTTGTCCCTGCTATTTTTAGTATTATATTTAATGTTGCAGTGAATGACTTTAGATAACCGCCACTCACGCACAGAAAAGCACATCTGCATAAGAAATTTCTAGACTTAGGATTGGTGGACAAAAGAGTAAGTCTGTAATTGATATATTATAAAACTACACTTTATAAGGAATTGAAGCAATTCATATTCCCCTTTTTATATTACACACTTATTTATATTATAGCTTGTTGTCACCAGCCACAGATAGCTTTGGTTTTGTTTTGTTTTGCTTTTTTTTTTCTAATCTAAGGTAAGAATGTATTTTCACCCGGTTTTAAAAATTAGTATCTAAAAAATATTCTGAGAGAAACTGAATTTCCCTCCATGTTTAAGGAATATCTGGGCCTCTTAGCCATGGAGTGTTCATGTCCTCAAGTCCATTTTCTCCCTACCAGGTGGCATCTTACTGGTTTCTTGCACAAATCCATACTGTAAGATTGTAAATACCAATCCATGTTGATCATCTATCTGTGAATTTGGTTATACGCCTCTATTTAAGACTTTATTTTTTAAAAAATAAAAAGTTAAATCATACATAGTGACCTTTCTTTTCATGTGGCCTTTAGATTTTGAGTCTCAATTACAGACGGCTTGGGGAGATTATTCTTTCTGTCTTGCAGAGTAGGAAGCTGAGGCTGGGAAAGAGGAAAAGCCTTGCCACAGACCACAGAACGGATTAATAGCAAGCCCAGAATCCGAAGTTAGATCCCAATGCACTAAAATCATTTCAACTTGAGGGCTCAGGAAAGCTGGTGCTTTGATTATATCAAATTAACAGTCAATTTTTTATTACTACTACACACAGTGGAATTCTTCAAAATAGCCCTCCCCTCTTTTCTGACATTTCGATAGAGATGGGGCCCTACAGATGTGTGGAGGACACACCACACAAGGATGGACGTCTGGGTTCTAATCCTTCTGAGACAGATGTTTGAAGCCTCCACTTTGTCCCTGTATACCTGACGACAGCACCCACCTCAGGCTCTGGGCAGCCAGGCAATTGTGAATACCACCTTTGGTAGATTGTTTTAAATGTCTCTGGAGAGAAAGATCTTTGAAAAATCCCTTACCTTTGGTCTGGTCTAAACCGAGTGTCGGTGGGTGGTAATAAAGAACGTGACAATGGATCCATCTCATTTAGCTCCAGTGCAAACCGCGTGAAGCCGTAATACTGCTCATAGCCTTTGGGCATGGGATCTGAAAGAGAAACAAACCACCCGGGGCTCCTTCGCAATTCATTTGCGTGAGTTAAATCCCTCCACCTTTCTCATCTCAGACCAGCTATGTCCTATCTCTAACTATAAACTGTTCTCTTTCTACTAAAATATTCTGACTAACAAGTAGCTACTGAGCATTTCTCTACAGACTTTCCTGTCTGAGTTTTCTATCTCAGGGATATGGTCTCTTTGCCTTGGTCCTCTAGTGAATTTATTCAGTGCTGTAGAGCGTCTGTCCTATCTGAGCTATCGCAAAATTTGTTATTCAAATAAGCACACCAGGGGCCCAGGGAGATGCCACTCAAGGCTGAGAAGCTGAGTTCAGAACCTGTATGGTAGAAAGAACTGATTCCACAAAGTCAAGTTGTCCCCGTTTTCCACATTCCTGCAGTGGCATGCACATCCCTGCAGGCATACATACCACACACACACACACACACACACACACACACACACACACATACGCACACACACACATATGCAGACACACACACACACACACAAAATCAAATCAAATAGATAAACCCACTAGGCCTTTTCTTAACTAGCCGAGTCCCACTGCAGAAGACCCATGTTCATGCAGAGGTATTAAGCTCCCAGAGCTCCGTTGCAGCTGCCACAGTGCAGAACTCCCCGAGGGCTGTCAGCACACCTTCCTTTTCTCACCCCCCCTCGTTTTTCTTCTCACCAAGACTCAGACCCTAAAATCTCACATCCTGGGGTTCTAATTTGCCCTAACTTTGACCTCCACTAAGAATCAGGTATACACCAGGGAGACCCAACGCAGACTAGGGAGATTCCCAGACAGTCCTAACACTTGCTGGTCCCACATCCACCTGTCAATGTCCCCCATGAACACTGCCACAGACCTGCTTTTTGAAGCATTCCAAGTCCCATTACCTGTGTACCCCCATCCTAAGCTAGAACACAGGAGCCAAGCTCCATGCAGTACTCAGCACCTAAGACCCCGCCCACCAGGGTAAAGACAGAGATTTCCTTCAACATGGGCCAGAAGAACTCTAGGCTCACACGGAGACAACGTCAAGGAAGAATGGTAAGGATGTACCTGGTGTGGAGTGCTAGTTGAAGGTGTGTTACATTCCTTCATGCTGTGGACTATTTGTTCAATGATGCAAAGATGCATTGCATTTGTTTAACCCTGTGAAGCTGTGGTACTGTAACATGTAACAGGCATGTAACATGAGGCAGCTTTCAGCAAATGAGCGACTGTCAGTGTGAACAGTCGCATATGTGCCTCTGAGGCTAGGGAGGCAGCTGCTGAGACATCATCCAGCTCCACAGCAACCTTTGGGATGGAGGAAGATGTGGCTGCAGCCGACAAAGAGACACTGCTGGCCCTGCAGTCACATCTCTTTCTTAAGGAACACAAGCCCATGCTCAGGCAAACTGAGCCTTCCTGTTGCCCCGAGTTGGCATGGGGACGGGTCAGGACCTGCTTCAGGCTGATGTGCTGTTAAGACACACTGGCTGGGAAACCTGGGAAATGCTTCATTCTTGAGAAAAGAGAGGTGCAAGATCAAAAGTCTCTAGTCCTCCTCTTCCTCCCTGCTGCCAATGAGGTGACCCGATACTGAGCTGTGACAACCATCTACATGCATGGGAGCCAACACATGCAGCATGTTTCCTCATTGACTGTGTCTCTGAGCCAAGCAGGCTGTAGAGGTAACAACAGGAGGCTGTCAGCCCTCAGCTTATTAAATATGGCATGTAGCCCCAGGGTTTCAGTGATGAGCAGAGTGGTTTTTCTTTTCCCTTCCCCAACCTTTCTCTCCCTTCCTTAACTGGACTAACATCCATCCAGAGAGCCTTGATCCCAGGACAGGGGTTTAGTAAGATGACTCTGACTTTTCAGTCAGAAGACTAAAGTGTTGCTGGTGGAGGCCATGGGCTTCCACAGCCTTCTTGGCACAGCTGCTCCAGGGGCTGTATCTCCTGGGATGACAAAGGAGACCAGGGTGGCCTCTGGGGTTGGACCAATTTGGGGATCATGCATGTTTTGGGAAACTCAGGTCATTGTTTTTTTCTAGTGACACTTTCCTCTTGACCTTTGCTTGGGAATTCCTCCTTGCATTTCACTGGCATTACAACAAAGCCTGTCGCAGTCCCAGGTGTGACAGGAACCCTAGAGCCCTCTAGGCCACCCTTGGATGGACAGTGGCTCCTTTTCTGAGGTCCTGAGAACCCAGGATGGAACCTAGCAGCCAAACTGAGGGGCTACTGTAAGCATTACCAGGACTTGGATGGGTCAGTACCGCTAACCTGCTAACAAGCCTGCGGCAGCCAGAAACAGAGAGCAGCACTCGCCCGTCACAGCTCCCGGTCCCGCCCCGTGCTTGGGATCCGATTGACACTCACTTGCTCTCCAGATGCACGTGGAGGAGGAGGCCCCGCCACAGTAGATGCTCTCATGCCATTTCCCAAACAGCCGATGCACAGCCTTCCCATGGCGGTCGAACACCGTGCCTTCGATCTCATGGGCGTTAGTGCTCCAGTATTTTGCCTAGAATGCAGATGAGAATGGTCTGGGAAAGATTCTGGTATCCGTTTATTACAGGTATTGAATGGGGGAATAAAGAAAGCAAGATAAAGAACTAAGTTTGGGCCCAGTGGTGTTCTTCTATAAAGAAGGCAGGAGGATCAGGAGTTCCAGGTCATCCTCAGCTACAAGTCAAATTTGAGGCTAGCCTGAACTACATGATATTTATTATATCTCAGGGGAAATTTAAAAAGCCATAAGAATGTTATGGGTTGCTTATTTAGTTAAAAATACAAATTATATATATTTATCATATATAAAATAATATTTTGAAATATGTACACATTGTAGAATGGCTAAACTCAAGCTAATAAGCATATTTTATCTCACTTTTTTTGTCGAGGGCACTTTAAGAAACGTGGTTGGCTATTTTCAAGACTATAGATACATTGTTAGTGGTACTCTTGTATTTTCAGAAAGATTGTGTCCTTGGATGGGTAATTTCCCCAAGCCTCACCTCCACCCTTCTTTCTCCTTCTAGAAGTCAACATTTTTAGTTCCCCATACAGATGAGATGATGTTACATTTTTATGAGCTTGGCTTATTTTACTTTGCACAGTATCATCTACTACTACTACTACTACACACACGCACACACACACACACACACACACACACACACACACACACA
>LOJH01037560.1:0-13868 GCA_001685095.1 Ellobius talpinus | reverse complement strand
CTGGAGATGGAGGAAGATGAACACCACCACAGGTGTTCCTATTATAACGCCTCCCCCAAAAAATATCCGGCCACGTTTTTTCCTTATAAATCCTCACCTGCATTTATCACACTAATGATTCTCCCTATCAGTTTGTCCATGCTCACTTTCAATTCCTGCAAACTGGCAGCCAAGGAGGCCAGCTGTACCACTGTTCCCATTCCCACCTATAACAAAGTATCGAGTAGACTAACAGCTGTGATGGCTCCCCCGTCTTCAGGGGCCACTCCTGGGTCTTACTCCTTGTTCTCAGGAAGTATCTTTATCTAGGCCAGAGAATGCAGAGACTTAGAGAGAGGTTGGGGCGCATGTCCAGTGTCACATAGCCAACTTCACAGGGTGTGCACAGAGCTTCTATCTCATTTGGCTTCTGTGGAACGGATTCTATTTGAAGAAACCATCCACAGGAGTGTGAGGAGTCTTGCTTTCTCTCTCATAAACGATGATGTTTCCCATCTGCTGGGAAGGGATAACGGGATAGCAGAGCCCCAAGTGTCTGGGTTTGGTCACAGCTACAGTGCTAACTTGAGACCACTGTGGGAGGGGGCAGAGGGAGGCAGAGTCGCCACCAGACAAGACCGCACACTTTCCTAATGGGACCCAATTACAGGAACAGCTGTGTGGGAGAACCTGTACATTGCTGTGAAGCTCCAGCCTCGGGGATCTTGCAGACAGACCATGGGTGTAGCCAGGAGTCCTGGGGCTCAGATCTGCTCTTTGGGGTGGGAGAGGCAGGCTTATCTCACCCCACTCTGCCTTCAGTTCTCAAGTGAACTCCTGTGCCCCACTTTTTGCCCTAGCTGGGATCAGGCACAGCGAAATGCTGTGGGGTTGTGCAGAACTGTCCAGCCCTGATGGATTTCAGCAAGTGTGCCCTGAGGCTGCCTGCCCTCAGAGGCTCCCCAGACAGTTCTGGTGTTTGATCTGCCCTTTCCTGTATGGAACCTTCACAGAACTGGGAGAGGCTACAGGGCTCGGGCAAGACACCTTGCATGCCCTTGGTGGCCCCTGTGACCTCTCTTCTGCCTCTGTGGTATGAGATAACATAGAGTAGAAGATGTGTGAAGCTGCCAAAGGAGATAAAAGGATGCAATTGTAATACTATTACCCAAGATGGACCTGCTTCTGTGACTGCGAATGCTAAGAACATCAAGTCCTAAGGAGGTTAATCTACACTAGGCGATCCTATCCCAGGGTAGGGAAAGGGAGCCATCTTGGCTGTCCCAGCACTGGGCAGGGACCAGCCACTCTCTACGGCTCATAGGTCTCATCCAGCCTGTGGTCTGCTTGGGGGCAGCCTGTTAGATAAGTGTGGCTCTTTCGGTTTTAAAGGGTCACGGAATGAAGGGTAAGTGTAGGAGGCTGTGCATGGCACACAGAAATTTTACAGAAGAACATTAACACTGGGCCACACCGCTGATGGAAAGATGGCAGAGATTAAAGGACCCCGATACTCTAGACTTGAGACAAAAGGTAGGCACAGGCTTTCTAGTGGCCATGAAGGATGAGGTGGTTCACAAAGACAAAAATCCCATGCAGGAAAAAACAACATGGGCACAGAACAGTCCTGATGCCTTATAGGCTTGCCTGACTCTGGGAAGGTGGGAAAGGGTGGGTTAGGAGCCTTGTCTGGGCCGCTGTGAGACACCTGGTCTGGCCAGCAGCTGCTGGGACCCACCCAACAGGACCTGGAAGACCACAATCCCCAGCTGTAGCCTCCCCTGAGTAAAGATGGGTAATCGGAAGCAGTTTGCAATGGCTCTGCTTCCCCCACCCCACCCCTCTCTCCTTTCCCAACAGGGGGACACACAAACAAGTGTCCCAAGGGAAATACCAAAGTTTACCTAGAGTCACATGACTTTCTGAGATGGGGAGGGAGGTCCCTTCTTCAGGCCTAGGTCTTGTACTCCAGAGGTCAGAACTGGTAGAGACTCTGGCCTAGGTGACCATGGAACTAGGAGGTGGGGCTTCTTGTTTTCTACCCCAAAAACAAGTCTCAGGGGAGCCCTGGATACACTTGGGGAATCTGGAGTGACTTTCAAAGTGACCTTCCGCCCCCTCCTTGAGGAGAAATGCCTGCATGTCAGGTTGTTGCAGTGAGTTATAATAGGTGTTCCTGTCCCTTCTCAACCCTCATCTAGAGAGATCAAGGGGTAAATGCAAGTGTCCCCCATGAGCTTCATTCTGTGACAACCCTGTGGGGGTTCTCAGACCATTGCAGAGAGCTAGGATTCCTGCCTCAAGACTCGACATCAGAAGCACATAGTTAATATAAGCCAGACACCCAGGGCAGTCGTGTCCTGGACAGCGTGGAGCGTGGTTTTTATTCCTTGTCACCCTTTTCTGCTTCCCACATCACCAAGTAGGATGCTGCTCTCTGGAAGAGCCTGGGAGCACAGGCAAGCTCCACCTGCTGCCCATGTGCCTTAAGAAAACACCCATGCCTGCAGCCTTCCCGTCTTTCTCTAGTTCTGAAAAGACAAGACCCTTTCATCCTTCCTTCCCAGGCTTGCCTCCAGCTGCCAGAGTCAGAAGGCACATGTGGGAAGGAGCCGATGAGCCGCTGAGTTCACAGACCTCTGGGGCTAGATGGCAATCTGCTCTGCCCAGCACCTAGTGGCACGCTGCAGCATGGCTGCCAACTAATGTGACACGGTCATCATCTGTCTGCAGAAAGACTGAGAATGACCCCTGTCAGCACAGGAGGAGGACCAGCTCAGGGCATGTGTGACATGCCCAACTTCTAGGTCCTCTACATAGGCCACACTGTGAGTGACAATGGTTATGAGGAACATGTCAGCCTCTTCTCTGCATGGTTCAGAGCTCTGTCTCTTGTCGCCTTTGTGTGCATGGAAGTGACTGTTCCTACAGCCACCTGGGCCAGTCTAATCCCAAGGACCCAGTGGAAATGGTGCATTCAATCCAGAAGGGACATCTGAACCAGGGAGGCTCGGCTTCAGAGGAAGATGTGCTAGGCACAGATAGCATTTGAAAACCCTGATCCCAGAGCCAGGAGAATTTGTCCAGGACTGAAAAGATAGCTCAAGTCTGCCCGACAGTGAATCGTAGAGAGTCTGGGAAGTGTGAGCAGAAAGGCGATGGCCAAGCACACTCTGTGCAGAGAGAGACAGCGAGAGGTGCAGGAAATCGGGGTGAGCGTGGAAGGACCGAGTCTAATGGGAAGGAACCATCTGGGCAAGGACACCTGAAGCCAGCGAGGGCCAGACATCTTCAAAGCCTCGAGTTGCCTCCACCTGGGCCAGCTGCAGCTTCTAAAGCTCTGGGGATGGAGGAAGGAGCCAATGAAGACCTTTTAGGCTTTGGTCCTGCCTCTCTTGTGACACCCTCTCAGCCTGATCCTCCTCTTGGAAGTGGACAGAGGGGCCATAGTAATGGAGAGTTTATTGGGAGGGATGAAAAACTCCCTTTTTCTTTATAGCCACTGTGTTTGTTTTGATCTAACGGTGTTAATTATGATGAGCTGCTACAAAGATGGTCCTGGTCTTGGTATGGGGTCAATGTCCAGATCAATCATCCTAAGCTGAAAATATCACAAATCAAAGACACATTGGCTACACCTCGCATTCTGAATATCCCAGCTTAGCGGCATAGCATAGCATGCTACAGAATGCCAGCTGTTTCCCTGGTGATTGTATGGCTTCCTAGGGGCAGTGACTGCCCCACACCCTGAGAAAGTATCATACTGTGTGTGACTGGCCCAGGAAAAGCTAAAGGGCAGAATTCAAAGTTTAGGTTCTGCTGAATACACGGTGTTTTGTGTCAGCAGAAAGTTGAAAAGTTTTAAGGTAAATCATGGCTTGTGAGGGACTTCCTCTGGGCTACCTGGTCTCAAAGTCACCTCTGCATAGTACAGCAGAAGCCTCCAGTATGAGACAGGCTCATGGATAGCAAAATAGCTCACGTTCCCTCCTGAGCTCATTTCTCATCCCCTGAGCACACTTCCTGTTTTGTGTGACCCGTGGGAAGACTCCCTTTTGTCCTAAAGATCATTCCTAATGGAAACACATACTCAGATAAAACGGGGGGGGGAAATGGAATACAGCAGGAAGCCCACACCTGCACGCACGCAGGAGGAGGGACACACCTGATGGCTCAGCTGTACTCACAGACTCATACAGCTGTTTCTTCTTTTTAAATTATGTATTTCTTTTAATTTTATGTGCACTGGTGCTTTTCATGCCTGGATGTCTGTGTGAGGGTGTCGGAGCCCCTGGAGCGGGAGTTACCGACAGTTGTGAGCTGCCATGTGGGTGCTGGGAATTGAACCCCGTTCCCCTGGAAAAACAGTCAGAGGTCTTAACCACTGAGCCATCTCTCTAGCTCCTTTATAGCTTCCTAAGCACATGGAGGAAAAGTCCCCAAGTTAGGCCATTACCTGCCCTCCCAAGAACATGGGCTCTCCTGGAAGATTCTCACAACAGAGTCACCGCACTTGTTTTTCTAATATCTTATGGTGACCTTGAGTCTGAGGCTCAGTGAGACTGTGAAGTGTGAGAAAGGGGCTGGGGACTCTTGTCTTTGCAATTTACCAACCGGGACCTTGGGTTTAGAAGTCCTTTCAGCATTGGCTTCACTAGAGGAAGTCAGACCCAGCCACTGTGGCTGTCCACACCCTGGTCTACTGGACCCAGCGCCTCCACTCAGCAGCTCTGTGCTCCGAGACACCACAATCTTTTTACCCAATTTTCCAGCTGAGTTGACTGAGGCCTGTGAAGGTCAAGGAGCTTGCCCAGGGTCACTGAGTAAAACAGCTTAGTCTGTGGCCTTAGGACAAGGATTCGGGACCCTGGCTCCTGTCCCTAATCGTCCAGCTCTTTCATAAATAATAGAAGTAACGGGACCATTTTACGTAGGAGAACCAACTCCCTATGCGGCCACCACGTTTGTGGCCAGGCATATGCTCCAAGGCTTGCAGGCCAGAGGCAAGGTGGGGACACAAGCAGCGGGAGACAGGGGTTTGACATACCAGTTGGCTCTTGCAAAGGCATTAATTTGTAACAGGCGCGCAAAGAGCTGGAAAGAGCGCAGGACGTTCCGCACACGCGGCAACAGCTGATTATTCATCGCTGACAGTTATTAGCCTGTTATTAAACGTATGAATTGCCTCTTTCATACCACACTGCCTATCCTTAAAGAGCTTTATGAACTAACATTAACCAATCCAATTAGCAAAAGACACTGTATTTGTGTAATTAGTAATTTGAGGCTTTGTCTTGGTCTTACAGAGAAAAGGCATTGGCTGTTGATTAGCGCATAACATCGTACAATTAGGAGAAGTGGTCGGAGATTAGCAGGAATGTTCTTGTTCCCCGGGGTCCCCGTTAAGGGACCCGGTCTTGCTAAGAAGCGCTGGGGGGTTATGTTTGTGGCGTTTAAGCGGATCCAATTGCTTCCTCCCTTGTAGCCAGGCTCCTCCATGCCGTTGGCATGGCCTTCTGTGTCAGGAAGGGGAAATATTTGTTTTTGTTATAAATTTAGAGGCTGAGTATAGTAAAGAACCTTGTTATTAAATGCTCCAAGCCCAATCCTGCAGAAAATCTCAAAATCCAACTTTGGGTATTGATTGCAAGATTTTTTTTTCTAATCAGATGCCAAAAGGAACATTGTGGAGGGAAAGATGTCTCAGGCAACCATTGCCAAGTGGCTTTTCTGTTTATGCCTCTCAGCGAGACACAGAGCCGACCACGATGGGCCAGATCTCAGATAAGAGCGCTGCCTGTCTGCTCCTTCGGGGGTCTCGAGTGAGACCCTGGGTGTGTCTGCACAGCACACTAAGTAAAGAACCCCTGACTGAATGATGTCACTCCAGGTGGTTCTCCAGAAAGCCCCGTGATGCAGATGACATTTCCACGCTCTCCTTGGATGCCTCTAAATTTTATTAGTTTATAAAACTACAGGGTGAGCTCCACCAGTCTGAGTAGCTCCCTCCGCACTTTGTGGCAGATCCGAATTCTGAGCAGCTCATAGTTAGCTGTGTGAAGTCTTACCTGTAGGTACTTGAGCTACTGGGGAAAGGGAGAAAGCTGGGTGTTCCTACGTCCTAAGAGACAGCCATATGCTGGGCCTCATCAAGACAAGTCTAGGCTTTCTTAACACAAGTTCGTCAGACTAATGTCTGTCCTAACGTAGCTGCACAAGGACCTGGCATATAGTGGGGATCACACCAAGCCACAGGGACAGGTAAATCAGCCCTCACCTAGTCAGATATGTTCCTGCAGAGGTGACGGAGTTACCTGCCATGGGATGCAGCTGCCGTGGGTCTGCCCATACACCTGGCTATCCTGGTGGCTCCATCTGCAGGATCTGTGCCCTGTGACTGACACTTCCGAGGTGAAATCTCTTGACAGGAGCCCAGAGGTTTGGGCCTTGAGCAGACACCACCACAGGCCTTATACAAGTTCAGACAGAGCCTTATTTCAGCCTTCAAGAAGGGTGTGTGTGCACACTGTGCGTGTGTGCGTGTGTGTGTGTTTCCATTCCACACCAAAATGAAGCTGCAAAGCCTCTCCTCCCTCTGAGCACTTTGTACACACCAACATGTAAGCACCCACACTGCATACCTAAACATATCTTGGTTACCCTTTAGAAATACAGTCCTGAGCAGTCCCCCTCCACTGGACCTGTCCCCAGGGGCAGCTGGGCACTCACAAAAGGCAGGGCTAAGAGGAGACCGGGTGCAAGCAGCTCAGAAACCTCTCCAAAATATTTGGGTTTGTCAAAATCCCAAACCACCGTTTGCCAGGCACTTTTCCCGCTAGTGTTTGAGCCCGCGGGTATTTTAAAGGAAATGAAATCCGTGTGTTTCTGATTTATTTATACTTAACTCATCAAAATGCTGTTTTAAAGAGCTATTTTGTATCCAAAATGCCCTTTATACTTTTCCCCCTTCCAAACTAAAAGCCATATTCTGCCAAGTGTACATGACCTTAAACTCTAACGTTCTCAAGGTTCTTTTGAAAATGGAGTTCCTGATCCAAGCAGACCTGAACTGAGACCAAAGATGCCCTCCCATCCCTTTGCCGCCCCCGCCCAAGGAGAGACACAATGGTGCAATGGGGGGGGGCAGCTTTAATCCTTGTCTCTGACTCCATCAGAGTCCCTAGGATTTGACTCCAGCAGGAGGCAGCAACGTCTCTGGGGACAACAATCTGAGAACCAAGACCTTAAGCCTCCCCAAGAGCTCCTGCTTAGGCCAGCTCGGGTCACCCAGACACCTGAGAGAAGGGGAGCAAGCCCTCAGAGAGTCCCTGCTTTCCGTGGAATTCTTTCTTTGGTCCCGTGTGCCTCCGCATTTTCTATCCCAACCATGCATGGCCCATATCGCTCGGCCTCACTGCGAGGATGCCTCACGAAGGTGAGTATATACAGTTCTCCTCAAAGTTTGAGTTAATACAGACCAGAAATGTGCTTTTCCTTCTCCAAGAAAACAGGAAGCTCCAGCACCAACCCTGAGCAAGGGGTGGGGAAACAGTCACACCTGTAGGTGGAGGTAGGCCAGGCTACAGCCCTAAACAGACAACATATTGGCAACAATGTTGCCTGACCCATAACACCAGGACTCAAGTTATAGTCTTTTGGGTGTGATATTTATTTCCGGCTGGTTTCATCCCATAGAGCTCAATTATGAATCTGATTGCTTTTTTGGGTGCATGGTATAAAATCCTTTATCCATACAGCATTTAATTGTGTTTCCTGGCAGATTTGGTATTTCATCATAGCCCTGCTGCCCAAGCCCCAGCCCCAGAGATAAACCATCTGAGGGGCAATAAATGTCCACTCTGATTATTGATGCTTTCAGGGAAATTGATTATCTATTTGAGGGGCGAAGCAGGCTGATCTACTGCAGCCTCTTTACCGGACACAACAGCTTCTCTGGAAGAGAAATCCCTCAATTGCCTCCATGGATTTTCTATTATATTTAATGCTCTTGAAAGTGACATCCGTTTGTCTTAATATTTGAGGATGGAGCCCGATGCTTTCACCCATGTGAGGTAGTTAAGGCTGAAGAGAGCAGAGAGCCGGGAAGCTGGGTGGGGTTGGAACACTTGTACCAGGTCTGTGATTTGTCAAGAAATTTGTTGCTAAATTCACAACATATGTCCACCATCCAAATACCTGATTCAAATTGTATTTCCCCACAACTCATGACAGGAAAAGCAGGTTTTAGGCGAGCTTAATTTGACCTAAATTAAGAAAAAAAAAAGCCCAAACAATCTTATTCAAGATTTTTGGCACTTTTGTATCTGTGCGTACAGGTGTGTGTGTGTGTGTGTGTGTGTGTGTGTGTGTGTNGTGTGTGTGTGTGTGTGTGTGTGTGTGTGTGTGTGTGTGTTGAGACAGGGTCTCTTGCTTGCCTGAAGTTCTAAGTAGGCAAGGCGGATAGGTTAAACAAGCATTAGGAACCTCCTGTCTCTACCTCCCCAAAACTGAGACAAGCATGCCCTACATGTTTTAAAGTGGATTCCAGGGAAATTGAACTCAGGTCCTTAGGTATGCAAGACAAACATTTTACTGACTGAGCCATTACTCCAACTTATTGTGACAGCCAAAAGTCTCTCCTCCATTGGTCACACTGGCGAGATCTGTGTCTGTGTGCAACCCCTGGCACACCTGTGCAGGGTGTGCAAGGTGAGCTGAGCTCAGAAACTGTCCAGACGGAAGATGAACTTCGGCTCAAGGCACTGCTCTTATTAGTGAAAAGATAACAGGCGCTGTAAACTTAGAAAACGTTTGCTCACCTCAAAAATCGATAGATAGTAACCCTGTAATCAACACTGGTTAACTGCGCCCTTTTCAAAATGGGTCCAGGCTGTGCCCATTTGGTAACTCCTTAATAGTACAGAAAGGCTAAGGTAGAGGCAGGGCATGATTTCATGGAGTCCTCTGAAGGTGCGGTGGGGACAGGGCCATGTGTCCACTTGCTCACATAGCTAGGAGCATATGCACACTGTAGGTGGGGTCTCAAGCTGAGTATTCCATGGTAGATTCTATTGCCCCTCCAACTGAAACAAAACAAAAACCCTCTCAATTCCTCCTGGGAGCAAGTGCAGAAGCACATTGATGGGTCCCCAGAATCTAGGCACTTCAGTGCAGACAGAAGCAGGAGGGATCATAGCTGAGCCCTGCCACCACTCCACAGGCAGGAATTCTGGTCCCCAGCCCAGGTAGCACGTGGGACAGCCCAGCGGGGCTCTGCAAAGTACTGAGGCCCCGCCCACTGCCAGAGGTCATGTTCTGGGCTCCGCCAGGGCCAAGACGCCAGCAGTTCTGGAGTGCAGCCAGGACAGAACACAGGCCCTGAACAGTAGCTAGTGAGCAAGGCCTCATGGGCAGGGCCCAGAACGTGCCAGGCCCATCCCTGGGTAGGGCCCTGTGGGGTATAACACTTGGAGCTTGCTGGAGGCCACAGCCAGGCTTCCTCAGGGAGCAAAGGTGGTGGCTGGATGGAGGGAGCAGGGAGCTTTACCAGAGAAAGAATAGGCTAGTACTCAGGTCTGCTGGGCGGATTGGCTCCTTCCTTCTTGCTCAGGATGCTGGNGGGATGCATCCCACAGTCTGGGCCTCACAGTGGCAGGCAGCTGTGGGCACCTCGCCTATTGTCATTGGCTCTTCTACCTGGGGAGCTCAGCTTGGATCTGCCTTGTGGGGGAGGGGTGAGTATGAGGGAACCTGAGCTCAAGGTCAGAGCCCTTGCTCTGCACCTGCTATGGCCCCACCTTCCCCACCACCCTCCCAGCTCTAGCCTCCATCCCAGCCTGCAGGTTGCCACGGGAAATCTGTGGGCATCCCAGGGTCTGGAGGCAGATGTGTGACAAGACACCATCGTGAGGTTTTCTACACCATGTTTAAAACCATGGTGCCCTTTCATGCAGAGTTCCCCTCACTAGGAAAGTGCTGAGGAGGTTTTCAAGGTACTGCGCTCTGGGCTAAGAGTACATTCTCCATGCGGGAACAGCACGCTCCCCCAGTGTATGTGCATGTGAGCTCAGGCAGGTACAACATGGTTCATGTGTGACACGTGTGTATCTCTCCATATATAGACACATGCGTGTCTGTGTGCTTGCATGTACACAGCATGTCTACATGCATGCTCTGTATAGCTCAGGGCCAGACAAGAAGGGAGCCAAGGAGAAAGGGACACATTCCAAATGCCTATCCTGCCCCACGGGCTTGGGCACAGTGCTGCAGGTCCGAGACCAGGCTCTCTGTGATTGATGGCCCCAGAAGTAACTATTTTTCCTGAAGAAAATATAGTACCTATAGACAGCATCCACTGAGGACAAAGGATTCCCCAGCTATTCTCTCTATTTGCACAAAGACAACACATCCAGACTATTCTTTACATCTTGTGTAAAAAAAGAAAAAGTTCCACATGCATTATCTGGTTTGATTGTGCCTCTTACATTGTGAATCAGAAGCTCAGAGAGACCAAGTAACTATTCTAAGACACACAGTAGGAAGCTGTGCCCTGTTACTGGAGGGCGCAAGTATAGCCTTGGGCTTTCCTAGAACAGTGTGTATTTCCTTAGAGATCAGAGTGAGGCAGTGGGTCCTTCCGAGGTCTTTGCCAAACACCAGAATGTTCTCCAAGATCACTTTGTACTAGAGTTGCATATGGTAGGTCTAAACCAGACATCTGCAGCAGCCAGCTCTGATGGCCCAGGCCCAACCTCTACCTGGTCCATTCCCAGCCTCTGCCTCAAGAATCATCTGGGGCTGTGTAATGGTGTGTGCTCCCTAGACAGGGTATGCTGGACTCAGGAGCAAGGAATAGACTATCGTGTTGGGAGCATCTGAATCAGCATGGCCAGTTGCAGACACGCTTTGTTCTTATGATGATGCTCTTCCCAGGGCTGGGCTGGGTTCGTTTCCTCTCCCCTTGAGGCCACCTGTAACTAGGATTCCACATTCAAGATCTTTGTGCAGAAGACCCTCCAAGGAGAACCCCTAAAATGCTTTGGTCCTCAGTCCCCATCCAATGTCAGTCAGGGTCACATTTTCTCACCCTTTCTGGACACAAAGGAGCTGCCAAGGAGTAGGGAAAAGAACTGAGGAACTCCATCCAGTTGGGCCAACCAGAAAATCTGGAGGTCACCTTCCCCATGCTTTCTGCAGAGCTGAACCCCAAGCAAGACCTGAGAGCCAGCGACACCTCATGCTCCTGCATCCAGCTGCCTCCTCCTATGACCTGGTCTGAGGTCCAAGCTAGATGGAAGTGACAGACTCAGAGAAGCCACAGGCATCTATGGTTGGGGTTCGGGGGTGTCTGCAGCAGTCCAGCAGCCGGTCCTGAGGCTGCCTGGCCGACTAGCACACCATGACAGCAATGTGGCTCCTGGCACTGAGAGCTCTTCTCAGAACAGGCCTGTGAGGTGGGTGGGCTTGAGACCCGCAGACGGGATTGCGGAAGGAGGTATCGCATACAGATGGACAGACGGTGTGGGCCGAGTGGGGAGGACGGATGCTTTCATCAAGGCTGGTGTGGGCACTTAATGGATGTCCTCTGTCTGGAGCCCTGGGCAAAGCTGGGTAGGTCCTGTGAGAGCCTAGGAGGCTTCTGCTGGCTGAGGTTATGTGGTCAATGTGGAGGCTCGTTATTACTTCGGTGCCAAACATCTGTGGCTCAAGAACTGCCTTTACTGTTTCCCAGGGGAGACTCCACTGGTTTCTGGTCCTTATCCCACCCCTGCTCTGTGAAGAAGATACCATGTCTAGAGGAATCCGAGGAGCAGGCACAGCCTTGTCTTTGCATCTGAGACCGGGAGAGATACTGCCCAGACTTCTAGGGGAGTGAGGTCCTCCAGGTCATGAAGAGACTCCATATTCTTTGCTGGATGTGTTCCCTTCCCTGGTCAACCTCAAGACACTATCTACCCAGATCTCCAGGGGGGCAGAGCTGCGGCTGGGCTGGGGGGACGGGAGTGGGGTTATCGTTCTGTTCCCAAATGGTGTAGACCTGCCAGAGTAATCATTAACCCGCTTCTGCCAGCTCCTTTCTGAAGACGATTCAGATTCTCCCCTCCCAAAAGCTCACTGCCTGGCTCTGGCCCTCTCCTCCCACNNCAGCTCTGCTGCACTCTGAGGGGAGAGAATGAGAAAGCAGGTCCTCCGGGAGCTGGCACGGCAGACAATGTGTGTCTTGTATGAGTAATTTAGCACTGTGGCCAGTCAATCTGGTTTCTGGGCCCGCTGCCCTGACCCTCTTAGAGCTGCCGGCTCTCGCCAGCACAGTGTGAAGCGTTTTCTTTCACTGCTCTGACACTCCGCAGATTGAGACGTCAGCCTGGTCTAACTACAGCAAATTAGCAATTTTTCTTTTGCTAATTGGAAATAAAAACGTTTGCCGGGGGAGCTGTTTGTCGGCATGCGGTTTTCGGTTTCTGTGCACAGGGAGGCTGCGTAGAAAACGCATCCCAAGGCTCCGTGCATCCTGAGGCTGGGGGCCCCTTACCACAAATGCGGAGGGGCCTTCTGGTGCCCATGCAGAGATACCCTCTGCTCCGGTCCCAGAAGCTATTGCTCAACCAGCTGAGCATCCCCCGTGTCCCCAGAACCCTTCCTCTGGAAGGCCATTCTGTACTTTGAGGAACTATTAGGGTCCAGGAGGTGGCAAAGCTTCTGGGGCAAGCAGGTAAGGAAGCTCTTCTCCAGAAAAGCGGAGGCTGAAAACAGGAGGGAAAGCCACAGTGGTCCATGCCTTCCTAAGCACAAACACATCTCCCAAAGGGCCAGAGGGGTAAAGGGGCTTCCAAAATAGCATGCTTGGGATATCTACTCTGCACCCATGCTGCCCAGTGTGAGTCCAGGGTGGAAGGAATCCCTGGTCTGACTTCATCTTGGCTCCAAGGTTCAGAGACCCCAGCACCTGAGAAGCAGGTGAAGACACCTGTCTAGACGGCAGATGAGCACCATCCTTTAAGGAGAACAAAGAGAAACAGATGGAAGAGCCTAGAGCCTAGGAGGGTTGCCTGGACCCAAAGCCAGAGAGCTACATCTTAGAAGTCTATCAATAACCAGGTTCATCCATGTCTGCCTGTGTATGCACATGTGTGTGAGTCCATGGCCGACTGGGTACTGGCACACATGTGTGATGGCTTATTCCTTATGTACAGACCCTGCCCTCCATGTCCAGGGCTAATCAGAATTCCAGGCTGCAGGCCAGCACACGAAGGGTTACTGAGCCTCCTCCCTCCTTCCCTCATGCTTTTCTGATGAAGCTTTTGACAGCCATGCCTAATAATTCTTTCTGCTAGAATCTTTTCTTGATGTCTTTATGTGGATATGAAATCCAAATGAAAGGCCTTGGGAGACCCCCATGAGAGAGAAAAAAAATATGAACCAGAGAGGAAGTTAAGAGCGCCCTGCAAGCTCCCTGCTGAGAGCCGGCAGCTCTCCCAGTGTCCATGATGTGGCTTCTTAGGCCATCAGGCTCCCTGTTGAGAGCCACTGGCTCTCCCAATGTCCATTCTGTGGCTTCTTAGGGCCCCAGGCTCCCTGTTGAGAGCCATTGGCTCTCCCAGTGTTCATGCTGTGGCTTCTGAGGCCCACAGGTTCCCTTTTGAGAGCCACTGGCTCTCCCAGTGTTCATGCTGTGGCTTCTTAGGCCCCCAGGCTCCCTGTTGAGAGCCACTGGCTCTCCCAGAGTCCATGCTGTGATTTCTGAGGCCCCCCCGAGGTCCCTGTTGAGGGCCAATGGCTCTCCCAGTGTTCATGCTGTGGCTTCTGAGGCCCCCGAGGTCCCTGTTGAGAGCTACTGGCTCTCCCAGTGTTCATGCTGTGGCTTCTGAGGCCCACAGGTTCCCTTTTGA
>LOJH01037559.1:759-19291 GCA_001685095.1 Ellobius talpinus | reverse complement strand
ATAAGTGGCTTTTAGTCATAAAGCAAAGAAAAACCAGCCTACAATTCACAATCCTAGAGAGCTTAGAAAACAAAGAGGACCCTAAGAGAGACACACATGAATCTAATCTACATAACAAGTAGAAAAAGAAAAGATATTGAGTAAATTGGGAGCTTGGGGATCATGGGAGAAGTAGAAAGGCAGGGGAGCAGAGAAAAATATACAGCTCAATAAAAACAATTTAAAAATAAGAAAACCCCTACACTTGGCTATTATAGTGACATTTTCTTCATTGAGGTTCCCTCCTTTCAGATAAGTCTAACTTGTTTTAGTTTAACATAAAAATAGACAGCACTGTCATACTAGCCTTTCTCAAAGTGGGAAAGTTTCCTTCCAAATCTTGACTGTTTCTTGTTCATTCAAACTTCCTTCAAGATTAGGATTCATGAATATAATTTAGCAACATGGAATTTACATCTATACTATGGAATCCCAGAGAGATTCGTTCTGCTAAAAAAATCCATCATTATACTCACATGGCATATTTTTTTTATAATTGATGATAAAGTACAAGGTGTTGCTTGTTGACACTCTTATGTAAAGAATAGCTAAACCAATTAATTCTATGCTGAAATAGTTTACCATGAATTCTGGATGTATAAGAACTATGTTTTTCTCACAGTCACATTACTTAAGATAGCTGCAACGTGCTATTGAAAATTGAACATATAGATGTATTATGTGAACTGTGACCAATTCCTTTGCTGGGTAATTATTATTAGTTGACTTTTGGAGTTTCTTTGAGATTCATCATCTATAATACATTACTGAGAGACAGAATGTACCATTTTTACAAGTGATGAAGTCAGACCTTGGCTTTTATGCAGGTTCTAAGAATGAATTATCTCCTCTCTATATTATTCAGAGAAAACCTTTCCCCATGCACTCTTGACTCTGCTTCTGCCTCTTTATATCTTGCATCATCATTCATTTAAATTCACTAAAAGGCTTCTTTTCATTCCTTTTTCCAATCCTAAAAGAAATTCACACTGGGCATCTTCAGTGGAAAGCACATACCAATTCTTCATCTTTAGTAATAGCATCCATTAAGTCTAATATCATATCATACAGATATTTCCATCTCAATGTTCCTCATTGTTATTCAGCCAGTCATTCCACATAGAATTCTACAATTGGCCTCTTGGCTTTACTAACACCCCGATCAATCACATCTAATTACTTTGCAAGGTTTATCAATGACATCTATTTTTTTCTTACATCTATACCACTCCTTTTTAATTTAACTTCAAAGCTGCTACTGTAATTCAAGTCTTGATTATGCACTTCCCAGAACATGGGAAAGGTTACTTCTCATCTTACTGAAAAACATATCTTCTTTATTATATTCTTTCCATCCAAGTTCTCACAGATATGTTAAAAACTAGGATCTCCATTTTCTACAGAAAACAATTAAGTCACTTCTCATTATGCAGTAGTCTCCTAACTTTCCTACTCAAACATTTGTAAGATTATATCCCTAATGAATGATGTATGGCTTTATATTTCATGATATCTACTTTGCACCTAAATTCACAAATTAGCATTTTACAATGATATTAGAGCAACATTTCTGTAACACATTGTGGTTCACTGTCTGCATAACAGATATCTCATTTAGAGTTGATTAATGTACTGGGATAATTCTTATACATCTTTACTTCATCACAGTCATAGTAAGGACTCAAATATTAGTGTGTGGATGAAGGGAAAGTTATAAAAATTCTTGACAAATACAATACTACAATTTAAGGAAGGAGACCACATATTCAGATGTTGACTCATATTAGATCATACTAGTTCCTCTTTATTATAGTGACAACATGGCAAGTAAAGTAAGAAGGGCCTCTTCTTTGTTATCAACATTTTGGATTCCTTGTTTATGTAATAAAAATTGCTCCTTCAAGGTTTTCTTTTTAATCATGGCATGTAACTATCTTCCCTTACTCTAGTACTATAGAGGTGAAATTTAAATTTATTTGGTTAGTTATCTACCCTCAAAATATATGTGTCATTGTTGAGGGAAGAATAATCAAAAAGGAATTTTAAAGTTGAATGGGAAATAATGTTATTGTGGAGAGGCTGTCAACAGGAGAAACTCATGTGGGATGGTGAATATGTTCAAAGAATATCATATGGACTGTTTAAAAATTATCAAATTAGAGTAAAAAAGGACTTCATAGATAAATATAGTAGTTTCTTGATATATACTACCAATATATATACACACACACAATATTACATATAGAGAGAAACAGAGACAGAGAGAGAGGGAGAGAGAGAACTTTGGCTGTACTTATACAGGGAATAAAAGTGAAATTCTCAGTTTTCATTATAAACTGTCACCTTCTGGCTAGTTTTTGTTTTCACATAAAGGCACTATAAGAATTCCAACAGGTATTCCTGACATGTTCATCTCATCCTACTTGTATAAAGATTTAACTGGTGATCCTTTAGGAATCATGGAAGACAATAAAAATACATGAAGTGTCTATAGTAGAATAATGATATTCAAGGCATTCTAGATTGAAATTCTATTCATGGGAGAGCAACTGACTTCTATATTGTATCACATTTTTCATTTCAAATATGGCAAACACAATCATTATTAATAAACATTAAGTCCATTATGTGTTGACCATATACTCCTGGGCATGAGGTCTAGACTTCAGAGTGATTTGTGTATCTACTGACACTGTTGTAGAAAACTAACTTCTCATTTATGAATGTTTATTAATTGGAGAAAGCCTCTGGGTTAAAGGTGTGGGCTTGTGTCCATTTCTACTCTAAGCACTGAGAGCCAATCAAGCCCAGACATATGCAGGCTCTGGACATGGTGCCACAGTCTCTGAGTATATATGTTCACTGGCACTGCTGTTCAATATCAGTGAACTGTAAAAGTCAAAAAGTCAAACAGAGTTTGAGGATCTGCCTCAGATAAAAGAACACTGCAAAGTAATCTATTTTCTGTGTGAATTAGACTAAATTCTATAGTGAAAACTCATTCAGAGTACATTAATTTTTGCTGTGGATAAAATTATACCAAATCATTTGTGTTATAATAAAGTATGCTGAAATTTGTTAGATTAATAACAATGTTACTATGATCATATAAGTAAATATTCCCTTTGCAAGTAATTACAAACTGAACTATTAAAATGAGCATATATAGACTATATCTGGAATACCTACTCTCATATGTTTTAAAAAGAAACAGATGCTATGTACACACACACATGTATATGTGTATATATATATATATATATGGATACACCCATAAAGGTATTGAATTAGTAATTTAATCTTTTCAGTTGTGATAAATCAAATAACTAGGGAATCTTCAAATTATTCCATATTTTGTTCCAAAGTGATGTCATTGTTGGGTACTACAGAACATATTTAAAATATTTGAGATTAAAGATAATTTGTATGAAAAATCATAAAATTGGTGGGCATGCCAAAATCCTAAGAAAAAGAAAACATTTTAATACTGATTCTTACTCAGTGATGAACATTTCATGTTATAACACTAACTTGTGGGTGATATGTGCTCACTGGATCCATAGCATCATGAATGTTATGAGGAACATCATCCACTTTATCATAAGTTTTCAGGCTTGTTGCAGGGAGTTGCTTGTTTGGTCCCAGCTAGCTTAGACTTGAAATAATCACACAGAAACTGTATTAATTAAAACACTACTTGGCCCATTAGCTCTAGCTTCTAATTGGCTAACTCTTATATTAATTTAACCCATTTCTACTAATCTGTATATCACCATGTGGCAGTGGCTTACTGGCAAAGATTCAGCATGTTTGATTCTGGCAGCTCCATGGTGTCTCTTTCTCTGCCTTCCTACTCCCAGAATTCATCTCCATCTCCCTGCCTACCTAAGTTCTTCCCTATCAACAGGCCAAGGCAATTTCTTTTAATTCATTAACCAAGAAAAGCAACACAGAGACAGGAGGACCTCCCACACCATTTCCCCTTTTCTTTTTAAACAAAAAGGAAGGCTTTAANATTAATTTAACCCATTTCTACTAATCTGTATATCACCATGTGGCAGTGGCTTACTGGCAAAGATTCAGCATGTTTGATTCTGGCAGCTCCATGGTGTCTCTTTCTCTGCCTTCCTACTCCCAGAATTCATCTCCATCTCCCTGCCTACCTAAGTTCTTCCCTATCAACAGGCCAAGGCAATTTCTTTTAATTCATTAACCAAGAAAAGCAACACAGAGACAGGAGGACCTCCCACACCATTTCCCCTTTTCTTTTTAAACAAAAAGGAAGGCTTTAACATAGTAATATTCTAGCAAGAATTACAGTTACAATATTTTTATCTACTTTGTCTTTTATCATAACTAAGGAAAACTATAACTATAAATTCTTCAACTCCAGAAGGATATAGTACCTCGTGGTGGCACATGTCTTAGGGTTTGCTGAAGGAGGTAGAGGCAGGCAGATCTCTGTGAGTTTGAGGCTAGCCTAGGCAACAAGATCTAGTTCCAGGATAGGCTCCAAAAGCTACAGAGAAACCCTGTCTTAAAATAACCAAAAAAAGTAAGAGTGCTAAGAGGTAAAGCAAGCCCTGTAATGTTAATGATATTAAAGGTAAGCCTTTAACAAAAATGCCATTTGCACACACTCTTTGCTGAGGCTGAATTCACAAGGGGTAACCCACTGTTGTTACCCTAGGTCCGGTCAAAGGTCTATGGACAGAGAGATTATAAGCTTTTAATGTAGGATAACTTCCTGTTATTTGGCTAAATGTTTGTGTTGTCAATCTAAACATTTTATTTATTACTATAGATTTTTACTGCCTTCTATTTTAGAGTGAAGCTTTTTTTGTAGAAAGCAGTGGATAATGAAGACATTGATAACTTGGCAAAGTACTGATTGTATGTAATTCGTGCTTTAGCTGTGAATGGGTCATCACTATAAACCATCCAAAACCAAGGAAACTTTATGGAAGAGGTAACAGAAAGAAAGTTAGAGCTGATGTGTTTGGAGAAGTGTACAGAAGTCTTTCAGGAAACAGCATATCTATTGAAGGCACCATATCATAGCAATTGTAGTTACCAATACATGACATACACATCAGAAAGTCAAAGAAAATCCAAGAATGGAAGAGAAGGGACTCACAGAGTTCTCCTGATTTTCTAATAGTTTTTGGTTTTGAAAGCTGTAAAGTAGATAGTCTTCCTCTAATTTGAGCATATGGCCCTTGATAGATTGCTCATGGCTCATTGTATGACCACAATCCCATGCGTGTATGGTCAGCAGTAATTGGAACTGTGTGGTTAATAGTAATAAAAAATATAAAATTAAGACATAACATTAGGATATCTAGTTGTAGCATGCCACTTCTGCCAGCAGAAATTGACGACCACAACAGGATTATTCTTGGAACACACTTTATTTGGAGCAAACTACTTGAAAAGATGGTGAAGGACCCAGACCCCAGGTGTGCACTGCTTATAAGCAGTGGAGGACAAAGGCCATGACATATCTGTGACTGATTGGTCAAGGTCTCTCTAGAGCATATGGGTCAGCATATGATTTGCGGCTGGAGCACGCCATATGTGATGACGAATGANAAAGGCCATGACATATCTGTGACTGATTGGTCAAGGTCTCTCTAGAGCATATGGGTCAGCATATGATTTGCGGCTGGAGCACGCCATATGTGATGACGAATGACGCAAGATATGCCCAACGCGCCACTCGGGATGACGCATGAGGAAGGCTAATTGCCACGTGGTGACAGCAGCGCCCTACATCTAGTGAGTAGAAAAATGGAATAGAGATACTAGGGGCAATTGAGGTGGGATAGTAGATGGATATTGGATACATTCATGGAAATTTCAAAGAATATAAAACATTAAAATATTTAAAAAAATCATCCTATACCATTAGAATAAACATTTAACATTGATCTAGGACTTGAAGAGCAATTGAGAATTTTTATTCTTTTTATTATATTTGAGGAAGTTCCAGAGCTGTGTCAAAATTAAAATAACATAATTATAACTGAATGTAGTTACAGATAATTAGTATTAAGTTTTATTTCCAAGATATACGACTTAGGGGGTTGAGTAGGTGGCTTACTCAATAAATGCTTATTTGCTGGCCTTCCAGATAGTCATATCACTGAGTTCTAGGTTCATCCCAAGACTTCGCTTCAAAAACTATGCTAAAAGAGACAATGTCTAATGAAGATACCATAGTCCACCTCTTGCCATGACATGAGTATATGTACACACATGTATGCATGTTCATACATGTTGGCACACACATATGCACAGAATTCTAACTCATGATTTTCAACAAATTAAGATTTCCTCAATTTTATTTGCTTTCCCCTCTTAATCTGACATAAAATATTGAAGGTATTTTAATAAAATAGAGGACTCAGAAAAAATGCTAACATAATTATAACCACCTAATGTTTCATAGAGGTGCCAAGCATACGCTGGAGAAAAAGATATTTTCTGAAATGTCACTGAGAAAACTGGGTATCTGAATGTAGAAGATTGATCAGCTATTTATCAGTGCAAAAATCAATTCAAATTAATCAAATATCTATTGCAAACATGAAAACTGTCACATCTAGAGGCAAACGGAAACCATTTCAAAATATAGGCATAGATGAAATTTTATGAAATAAATTTTAATATATAATTTAAGAAATTGAAAAGCTGAATCACATTGGTTAAAATGATTATGTGCAGTAAGCAAAAAATCAGAAAAGTAAAGAGATAGTATACAGAAGAATAAAAAAAAATAATAACACTCCTAGCATCAGGACAATACTAAATAAAATTACATTGAGATTCCATATCATTTCAATGAAACAATTATCATAAAAACAAACAAATAAACAAACAAAATTGGCAATAAGTTTTGGTGAGAAGGGAAAAAGGAACCGATACACTGTACTAGGACTCTGATACTATACAGTCACTGTGGAAAACAGGATGGAGATTCTTTAGCAAAACCAAAACTAATATATATGTTATTATTAATATTATAATATATATCACATATATATTAGATTTTTATCAACCATAAAGAAGAATGAAATTATGGCATTTGCAAGAAAGTTATTAGAAATAGAGATAATTGTTTTGAGAGAAAACAGTGATGCTCAGTGGGAAAATGTTGCATGCTTTCTTTGATATGAACAAATAAGATTCAGAAGTAATATATTTGTATATAGCATTAAAACAGAAGGGAGAATATTTATTAAGAAGAAAGCAGAGACTAAAGTGATTGCAAAAGGGGATAATGTGGAAAAAATTTAACCAGTTATGTTTATACTCATATGCACTCTGTATTAATGATAAATATGCACATACCTGAATATGTATATAAATATATATGAAATTATATATATATATAGATAGATATAGATATTTGAAACATTTGCTGAGGGTGCATGTAAACAAAAAGGAGACAATTTATGTAGTAGAAATATATCAGTGAAGAGAATATGGAGAGATAGATTACAGATTGTGAAAATGAAAAAAGAATTTTTATGTATATATATATGCATACATATATATGCATATAAATATACAAAAAATCTTATTTAAACATACTAGTTTGTATTTCAATTAAGAATAATATGTATTTTAGGTAAGAATGAGGGAAGACTTTGAAAGAAGTGAAATATGCATAAATGGAAATGGTGACTGACACTGCCATATGAACTTTGCTTTCAATCTGTGTGTGTTTACCATTATTTAAAATTCATTTCTTCGTCATGCCTTGGAGATTTCATTGTTTCTCATGTTTCCCCACACTTTCACACCCTTTCATAACATTGACATTAATAAAAGAATGCCAGCCAGTTATTCTACAAACACCCCATAAGTCAACAAAACTCCTTTCTTTGTTAAACCTGAGTCTATTCCTCTTACATTGACTCACTTAGGGATATACTGGTTCTTCAGAGACATGAGAAATTTTCCACTAATTTAATAAGACCCTTCAGGTAAGCAGAGGATGAAGTAAAACATACCTCAGAAAATTTGTAAACAAATACACTATTTCTGTATTATCGTATTCTCTTTGTCATTACACTAATTGGAATCCTTTATTGAGTTGGAGTCTTCCACATTTTGTGCCCTATTGAATCTATCAAACAAAATTGCCTAGACAATCTCTTTATTGTTGAAAACAAGTTTATATAAATAAACCATAAATGTCTCACCTGGGGTGGTTTGAAAAAAAATGTTCCCCAATGGGAAGGACACTACTAGGATGTGTGGCCTTGTGGAAGAAACTGTGTCACAGTGGGGAGCAATTTTTGAGATCTCTTTTTTCAAATTTTACTCAGTGTGACAGTCAGTAGACTTCCTCTTGCCTTTGACTCAAGATGTAGGACTCTCATCTTCAGTGCCACATATGCCTACATGACACCATGCTCCCTATCTTGATGATAATGGATTGATCCTCTGAAAATGTAAGCAAGCCACCTCAATTAAATGTTTTCTTTATAAGTTTTGCTGTGGTCATGGTGTCTCCTCACAGCACTATATAGTCTAACAAAGATAAAATGTTACCAGCATAGTGGGGTATTGCTGTGATAGGCCTGACCATGCTTTTGATTGGAGTAATATGGATTTGGTGCTTTAGGTTATGAAAGAATGGAATGCCTTAATGGGGCATGGTAGTAGGAACATGGAAGACAATGGTGCTGATAATGATTTAAAATGTCAGAAATTTGCTAAAGAGAAGAAATTTAGTATGTTTCCTAGAAACCATTTTTGTGATATTTTGGTGAAGGAAGTGGCTGCCTTTTGCTTTTGTAGGAAGGGTCTGCCTGAGGCAAAAGTGAAGAATTTTAGATTAATTCTGTTGGCAGAAGAAATCTCATAATAGCCTAGTATAGTTCTGTTGTGTGGATATTAGTGGTAACTGCAATGAAGATACGTAATTAAAAGAAACAAGCTGAACAAGGAAACACTTTGAGGAGAAAAGGGACATTTGAAAGTGGAATGGAGCTAAATCCTCTGATTAAGGAGAAAAATAGGTTAAGAAAGGAATAAAAGGGAGTGGTAACCTCAGCGCAAGATCCTACCTGGGTAAGTTTCCAACTTGTGAAAAGGAAGTGGAGGAAAATTTAGAGCTGGGTGTGATGCGACACACCTTTAATCTTAGCCCTGGGAAGGCAGAGGTTAATAGATCTCTGAGTTTGATACCAGTTAGGTCTAAGAATGCAAGTTTTAGGACAACCAAGCTTAGGCAAGGAAAGACAAAAAGGTAGTGATGATGTAACTGACAAGGCTGTGTTCCAGCCCTAGTAAGCAATAGAACTTGGCAGCTTGGGCCACTTGATTCTAGCTTTAGAATTACAGACAGAAGGAAGGAGTTATGGAATAGAGCTACTGAGGACTGGCGTGTGCCAAGAATATCACTGAAGGGACGCCTAATAGGGAGGTCATTGCATGAAGTGTGAATTTGAAGCCTGGATTGGGTTGGAGAATTAAAGATGTTAGAGATGCAAGGGTCCTAGTATTCCTGCTAAGGAGAGCTGATAACAGGGAGTGAAAGCAGCCCAAGAAAAAGAAGTATTTTACAGTCAAAACTGAACTGAGTTGGAGACCTGAAGATCATTTTTACATCAGACACGGAGATGCAAAGTTTGGAGTTTGCCCAGCTGATTTTCAGTCTTGCTTTGGCCCAGTGTTTCCTCACTGTGCTCCCTTTCCTACTTTTTGGAATGTTAATGTATATCCTGTGCAACTATATGTTGGAAGTATGTAATCTGGTTTTTGTTTGCTTTCTTTTTGTTTGTTTGCTTGTTTTCTGATTTAAAAAGAAATTATAGTTAGGAGATTGTATGGATCTCAGAATAGACTTTGAACTTTGGGCTTTTAAACATTGCTAAGACTTTAATATACCATGGGAACTTTTAAGTTGGACTAAATTATTATTTTTCATTATGAAATGACTATAAGTTTTTGGGGACCAGGTAGGGGAATGTTGTTGTTTGAAAGATAATGCCCCCCAAAGGGAGTGGCACTACTAGTAAATGTGGCCTTGTTAGAGGAAGTGTGTGACTGTTGAGACAGGCTTTGGGGTTTCTTTACTTGTTTACTAAGTGTGATAGTCAGTAGACTTTCTATTGCCTCTGAGTCAAGAGGTAGGACTCTCAGCTCCAGAACCACAACTGCCGATAGGCTCCTGTCCTCCCCACCATGATGAAAATGGACTGAACCTCTGAAACTGTAAGAAGCCACACCAATTAAATAGTTTCTTTTTAAGAGTTGCCATGGTCATCATGCCTTATCACAGCATAATAAATTATGTCTCCTCATAAACCCTAAGACACCATTTATCTAAGTGTCATTAATTTATTCATCCATCCATCTGTGTATGACTTACATGTCTTGGTTCCCTATCTTGAACATAGAAACATACACACATATAAACACATACATGTTCACACACGCATCGACACACATAAACATGCATATGCACATCAACCATGCATACAACACAAACATGCAAACATTCATTCACACATGTTTCTTCACATCAATACAACATGCATACCCAAGTACCTTTTAAGTATAAATTGTAATCATGTTCCACACCACTCTTTATATGCTGGAATAAGTAAGCAACTAAAGAATTCATTTTACCTTTCAAAATTTAATTTTTAAAATTGGAAAGTCACCTTATGTGCTGCCCAACTTTTAAATTTTAACAAAGCTATTTATACACTCACTGATTTCTGTCCTCTACTGATATGTTCCTTTGCTAAATAAAATGAAATCTCCTAAACTGTGTTAGAATTGTTTTACTGGAAAAAAGAAGTAAATTTCATTAAAACTACTTATTATTGCCAAATTTTATCTCATTCACTTCTTAGCATAAAGGTCCAATCAACCCATCAATTTCTTGATAAGTTAAACTTGCTCTTCTCTCAAGATCGTGCTAAAGAAAGAGAAAAAAATATGTACACGGTAGATCAAAAGATGGATCATAGTCTAAACACAGTTGGGAGCACTGGTAAGTTTCAGCTTAATGGGAACATCCAGAGGAATTCTAATGCTCCAGACTCAAAGTGAAACTGTTCTGTGCTGTCACTGTACCATGAGCAGGGTTTGTGTATGCCTGAAACTTCTTATAACCCATTAGATAGAAAACTTCAGCATTTCTTTCATCAACCAACCTCTGAGCACAGTTGAACATCAGTGATAGAAACACAGCCACCAGAGACATAGTCTTTGAATAAAAACTGATCCAGGAACATGGAAGCAATATTCATCATAGTGCAATTCCACTGAGTTGCACATGTGCGGAAAATAGAAGCCAGCAGGACACTGCTGCTATAAAGTGATCTGAAATGGGGGTAATCATAAGCAGAGAGGGCAGCAGAAACATGTTAACAATCCATAAAACCAGGACCTCTACACATGCAGCATGAAGGTATATAAAAAGAATCATGGTGCCAACACAATCCAGGGAGAATGCTGCCCTTGAAGCATCTGTTTCTGATAATATACAACAAAGACCTGCACGTTTATGTGTTTCTGTTTATTTATTTCATATAATAAATTGGTTTGGAGGCAGAACTTTCTTAGCAATTATGTTTGTGTAGGCTGTTTGATTATTCTTGTCTTTTTAACTTACTGATTGCCACTCACACAAGAACAGCACATAAAACATACAATTAGCTTCATTTATATTGTTTGTATTTTCTCTGTTTTGTGCTTTCTTGAGACAAGTTCTCTTCATGATGTACCTGGGTACCTCTAGATGTCCTCACTGACTCCCTAAGGTTGAGATTGCAGAGGGACATTACCAAGTTTTATAATCTATCAATTTATCTACAGTTCCTGCACATTAATTTGGAGTAGCAGCAGGTAGGTTTAGCAGCTCACATTCTAGACTTTAAAATATTATTTTATGTTTATTATAAAACTAACATCTTTCTTGGAAAACAGAAAGGAACCTAAGCAGAGCATAGAGATGGGAGATTGCCTTTGCTTGCTTTGCACAGTATAACCACAAAGTAATGAACTTGTTATTTGTCAGTGGCTTATGGAAACCATGCACATTATTTTAGGCATGTATATTTATTCACTGAATTTTCTCAACAGCATCAACCCAGTGTTTCATGATTAGACCACATTACTAAAACCTGGTGAAAAAAAGGAGACCAACAGGATATTAACGTGCACTGAGGATCCTACCCCCACCCCCAATCTGGATCTGAGCCCTAGATAAGGAAAGGGAATACACCTATTTTGATGCAGACAGTATTTTTTACTCCATATAACAAGAGGTACTCAACTCACACAAACTAAAACTCTGGCAAATATCAACTAAACCTTAGCACAACTTCCAGAATTATGATGACTTTAGACAAAGAGTCAACAGCATATCGTTATTATGAAAGTTTTTTCTCACTTTTCTGCCAGCCTTTAAGAAAATTTTATGACAAAGGTGAACTAAGTGATTAGAAATAAAAGAAAATGTAAGGAAATTAAACACCAAGTAAACAATTAGGAGAGATAATTTAATTTAAAAAGAGGTTTTCCAAGGTCAATTCTTTATATACTTCAATTTCAGTGTATTTTTAAGTGATTCAGTTGAGATCATTTAAAATTTTGCATGTAGCCTATTTTCACTCTTGATAGAATTAATGAGGTACAATTTAATTGAATGACCTGAAAATTTACTGAACTTGATTATAAGCACACATAGACAATTACGTTGTACTAGCTGAATACTATTCTTATCATGATTTTAGGTACATTAGCTGTTTCTTACCTGCTGTATACTTATTACTTCATTGGGATTATATGTCAACTATAACAAAAGGGTTACTGAGGAAAAGGTGTGGTGTTCCTTTGCAAAGTGGCTACAACTCTCCGAAATTTACAGCAGATTTGAACTAACAGAGAAGCTTAACTCTTCTATATTTTTTTGATGAACGGGATCATATCCTTTTCCTAATAAAATTTACTTCCATCTGAATGTTTTACAAACTTTTACATTTCCACAAAGATATGTTTAAATGATGAATCTCTATTCATTTCCGTTTCCATCATGCAAATTTTACTACCCAAACTACAGTAGACAAGTTTCAGTGCCTCATAAAATTAASAGACTAGACTATTTTCAAGATAACCTAACATGCTATTGAAATAAAAGTCTCCATTTAAACATTAATGAATTGTTAGTTTTTTTACTTGTCTTATTAATGACTTACTTATTGATAAGTAAGGAAGTGGTATTGATTATGATTCCATAACATAAACATACTTGTAACATTTATGTTTTGAAACAATATTTAAATACCAGCATTCATCTAAATACTTTTTCTTGTTTCTGTGAATGTTATTTTTAAAAATGGCCATGTTTGATAGAACAGACAAGACAGACCTGCCATCATAATTAAATTTGGCAAATGTTTGTGCTCCATTGTTCATGGTTTCCTGGTTGAAAGCAATCCCAATACAAGAATTCTTATGAGGCGATCACAGTAGTAAACATTTGGGTGGAAGAGTTGATACCCTTTGTTACTTTATTCCTTAAGTGAAATTCAACTTTAATTTAGCACTGCCATGCTGAAGAAACTATTTGAGAGTAAGATGATAGCTACATTTTATTGATGATGTTTATAAGTAATCAAGGAAGAAATATTAACTATTTTATGTATGTAAAAAAATCTTTGAATTGCTAAAGTTCTATTATTTTGTTCCTCATGGAATTTAACTACATGTCAGACAGTAAATTATTTCACTTTCCCCTTTAAGAATACTTTATTTATCTATATATTAACATTTAATATGCAAAAATTTAAAGCATTGATTATTATAAAATCCTGAATGAATCATTGACTGGTGATATTGAGTTTAAGCACCATTTAATATTGTTAGATTGATACTTATTTCAAAACAAAGAAAATTGAAAATCTTAAAATGTATAGCAGATAATAGAAATAATGTTACATTCTTTAATTTTATTTAATTTTGTTCCAAAAAAGAGAAATATTTTGACCTCCTCTATATTTTTACACATTTGAATAAGTCTACAAGTCAATCTCCAGGGAATATAATATGAATAAAAGTATCTCCAAATCTAAACAAAATGAGATTTTATTCTTATAATATATACACATGTGTGCGTATGTACGTACGTGCATGTGTGTGTGAAAATCTTGTATAAATTCATTCTTTACAAGTAAAAAAAATCTCTAAGAATTTGGTACGTGTAAGCAATGAAATATATTCATATTTGCCCCACATAACCTCACTTCTATTCTCTCTTGGTTCATGCTAATATGTCTATGTTTTAACTTTGAGTATTCTCTTCTCTCTTTTTTAAATAACATGCTTAGGTCAGTTAGTAGTTTTATATATTTACACACACACACACACACACATATATGGGGGAACATGGACAGCCTACTCACTATCAGCTTTAGTAGCTGAAGTACTAAAGAATAATGGTTCTTTCTCCCCCTGTAGTTCTCAATATCAACTAGGTCCACATTTATTGATGGGAGACCAAAGAGATCATATTCTAACCATATTAGGATTCTGGGTGGTCAGTCATGTTTATGTCATATAGTTAATCAGTTCTGTTGTGAATTCTAGTGCACTGGCCATGTCATGTCCAATAGACAGCATATTATAATACCCCTTGTCCTTCCAGCTCTTACTTCCCCAATGCCTGAACTTCTGATATGTTCCATGATCTTTGCCAGAAAGTTGTGAAGAGGGTTTAATACATATACCTCGTTTCGAGCTGAGTATTCATGGTCATTTATTCTCAGCACTTTGTGCAGTTAAAATTCACTACAATGACTCCTGTCCACTACAGAAAGAAGCTTCATTGACCTTGGTTGAGACATGAGGCTTATAGATATAAGCATATATATTTAGAAGGAAATTTGACATCACTTATCAAAATAATAACAGTGAATTCCACACTAGAGTCCTTACCTTCAACAGCCATGGACTTCTGTCCAGCTTTACTGTTCTAAACACGAATTCTGACTTATGGGCCAGACCTTCAGTACCCTGAAAAATTGATTACTAAATAACTCTCATGCCACTATTACTCTAATGTACATAAACTTCCTGAAAGGTCAGTAATGTATCATGTAGGGTCCAGTGCTGGGCACTAATTATAGAATTTCCATAAGGATTGTTCAGTCATTTTTGATCAATCTTTCAGCTATTTCTTCCACTTCCCTGATCCCCTATCATGACCTATCTGATTCCTTCTACTCCCAGTATATTTACTTCTTTTAAACTATGTGTCCTACTACCTACTTCAAATCTAATTTTAACTGGATGTTAAAGCATAGGCTGCAGATGGCTACCCATATCTTTCCTTTATTACTCCTTTCAATTCCCAAGATACCTGAATCTTTCTCTTCTTATTATTGCATAAGCTTTTCCACCTCACATTATTTTACTTTCCTACTTTGTTTTAACTGTAAGTGACTTGCTGTAGGAAATCCTATAGCCAGTAGTTACCTGCCCACTGGGGCGTGGCCTTTTATACCTTTTATACTATTTATACAAATGGAGAGCATGAGTCCAGTCTCTTTTTCAGCTGTAGGCTTCAGTTTCTGTTCTGTGTTCCAGCAGAGGACTCTGATTTGTAAGTCTACCCCTGAATAAATAACCGTCTGTTTTTCTTAATTCTGAGCTAGTGTGGCATTTCTTTTAAGCATCCTTCATCAGTGACTATATCCCTCCTTTTATGGATTTTCTCTCTCAGTAACCATTTTCTAGGTTTGTGGATTCTGCTTAGGTTCAAATATAAAATCACCAAACTCAAAGACAAAAATCAAATGACCCTCTCAGAAGACACAGGAAAATTCTTTATCAAACACAGCACCATTTTGTGATAAAGTTTTTGGAGAAATCTGGATGAGGAGAGTGTACTTCACCATAATAAAGGATCTATAAGAGAAGTACATTCTATATGTTGATATTTTCTCCAAATTTATATTATCTCACATTAAAACTGCAATATTGTATGTTTTAAAAATAATTGAGTACATTATATTTTCCATTATCTAAATATAATCTTTTTACATCAGCTGAAATGTTTCTAAAGGTTGTGATAACATTATGGCTTCCTTGATAATCAAATTTATTTTTACATTTTGTTGTAGCATTTTAACTCTATTATGGGAATAATGCCACAAGAAAAACTATTTTAACATGGGTACTTAGCTTCAACATATTAATGAAGTGATTCTTCAAATGGTGGATAATCTAATATGATAAGTAATCATAAGCAGAAACTAAAGATAAAGTAAGTAACATTAACAGCGGTGTGTTATATAGCATAGTGCTTCAGGAGTGTATATAATGATTTGTGTGTGCTTAGGTAACTTGAACTCTTAAATTGAATCAGATGGTACTATCGCTGTTTTACAGAAAAAAATAAAGTGACTTTAAGATTTGATTAAACTTATTTTGGCAATTTTATATATGTATTTAATACATTTTGGCTATTTTCAGCCATGTCCTCTCTTATCTCCTAGCCCTGGATCACTCCTTCCTATGGGTCACTTTTCCACATTCATGAAGGTTTTGATTAAAATAAATGGATTGCAAAACAAAATGTTATGTGATTCTGTTTAGACAGTCTGTTTTCAAACCCATTTAGCTCACATAAAAATCAATTCACTTTTTATTGCCAATTGTTTTTTAATTTGCTTTTTATATATTTAAAAAGAAAAAGTCAAAGTTTGGTATAAAACATTAAATGTCAATTAAATTCCATGAACATTTTGGACTCCCACTGTCTATACAATGATGTACAAAATTTCCTTTTGTCTCTGTTGGGAATTTCAAAATCACACTAATGCTTCTAATTCTGATTAAGAAATTCTTACAATTGGAGAAAGCAGAACCAAACAGTCACCACACAACTATACAACACAGAAATATCATCTTGTGATTTTTGTACTACAGTGCAAATTTTCCTCCCACACAACATGAATGATTCACTAAATGTAAAATAATGTTCAAATATTAATGCATATCTAAGCCTATCAAATTAACTATTAAGTCTACGAAATTATACTTTAACCAGAAATAAAAATTATTTTGCATAGCAAGAGATTGAAAAAAAATGTATCCTAACTGAAATGATCCCTCACATAGGGATCATTAAAACACACAGGTTAATGACATTCTGGAATTTAATAAAATTAACAAGACATAAATGTTCACATTAAGCTGCTTAGCCTTTCTTATGAGGTCAGTGTCTGATTTAATCTTGTTTCACTCTGTGGACACAAGATAAAAGGCCAATAGCATTGTGAGGAGCGTGATTTAATGCTGATTGGTACTGTCATTTTATCAATATATTTTCTTCCTCTTTCTTTTCTTATTAAGCCATTACTTTTAGTTGTGTTCTTTATTTCATGATTAATTACATTCACCATTTCAGAGATGCTACTCTGATAACAAAAACAACAAATATAAGATTAAAATGAAAAAAAGGTTTGTCAGTCTTTCATTCGACATCCATTAGTCAGTCTATACTGTGTATTTACTAACAATATAGTAACACAAAAGTTTATAGTAGTATTCAACAATAAAGTTATACTATTTAATCTTTATGAAAGAATAGCTTAATCCCTAATCTCATTCTGCTCCTGTTTTCTTTTTCTTCTATGTAAAATGAGAAAAATATATCAAAATGTTACATCTGGTTTCTACATTCATGTATACACTGAAATAAAACCAATGAAGATGGTTCTATATCTCTATAGAAAAAATATATGACATAGGTTTATGTCATATATATATATATATAACTGTATAAAAATAACTATAATTTCATTATAACACATACATATATAGAATAAACAAAAGAAAAAAGTCCAAAGGTTACACATTTGAGACAAAGTGATGGTGATACACAGAAAGGATTGAAGGGAAGAACAGGTAATGTAAAATTATGAATTATATTTTTAATTTTGAAAATAAAAAATGAATAAATACAAGCTGAACTACTCAAAGAAGAATAGGAAAATTCAAACCTGGGAAAAGAATGTGTTGTTATTAGATAATAACCATATCTTCAAATGTATAAGAAAAAAGACACATATTCACATGATAATACAACTGTATTCTAAATAGGTTATTGATGGAGGTTTCTGTCCCTCCCGGTCCAACAGCCATTCAGTCCCAAAGAAAAACACAGAGGTATACACTAATTATAAACTGGTTGGCCTAATAGCTCAAGCTTCTTTTTAACTCTTATAACTTACATTAACACATAATTCTTGTCTGTGTTAGCCCTGTGGCTTGGTAACTTTTATCAGTGAGGCATTCTTATCTTGCTTTCTCTGCATCTGGATGATAACAGCAGACTGAGCCTTTTTCTTCCCAGAATTCTCCTATTCTGGTCACCCTGCCTATACTTCCTGCCTGGATACTGGCCAATTAACAGTTTATTAAACCAGTACAAGTGACAGATCTTTACAGGGTACAAGAC
>LOJH01037556.1:0-13479 GCA_001685095.1 Ellobius talpinus | reverse complement strand
GAGAGAGAGAGAGAGAGAGAGAGAGAGAGAGAGGAGAGAGGAGAGAGAGAGAGATCAAAAGATGAAATAAGAATAGCTAAGAAATACCTTGAAAAAAATTCATTAAAACTTTGATGTTTCATCTCAACGCAGTCAGAACAGCTAAGATCAACAAAACAACTAAGAATAAATGCTGAAGAGGATGTGGGGGAAGGGGAGTCCTCATTCACTGTTAGTGGGATTACAACTGGTACAGCCACTCTGTGCTTCATGGAGGACCCTCAAAAAATTAAAAATAAACCTACCACATGACCTTGCTATACCACTCTTCGGCATATACCCAAAGTACTTAACATCCTATTCCAGACACTTGTGCAGCCTTGCTCACTTCTGTTCTATACACAGGTAGGAAATGGAAACAACTTTAATGTCCATTAACTGATGAAGAGATAGTGAAATGTTGTTCATATACACTACAGAATACCATTAAGCTATAAAGAGACGTGAAATAGTAAAATTTTCAGGTAAATGTCCAGAACTAGAAAAGCTGCACTGAGTAGGGTAACTCAGACCCAGAAAGACAAATGTCTTGTATTCTCTCTCATCTGCTGCTCTTAGCTCCAGATCGTTAGGTGTGAGGAAATAATCTTTATAACCACAGAAACTGGGAAAGTAAAAGGGGACCATGGAGTGGGAGGCAATGGAAAAAAAGAATAGCAGGATGTAAGTGATTTGAAAGGGTGAAAAACCATAGTGGGGGGGATGACACACAACCACTCTTAATTAGGGAAGGGAGAGTATGGCCAACACAGATGGAGAGGGCTAGAGGAGGGTAAAATATCAGTAAGGATGTATGAAAAAGTCATAAGAAATCCTATATATTTACCTAAAATTACATATAATATATATAACTTTATGTGTACACATGTACATATATAGTTTAAATAAGATTTTCCTACCTGGTTGACACTGCACCTCCCAAGAGCAATAGAGAGATTATCTAACAAAAACCCCAATATCAGACATAAGGAGCACCTTTTTGAATTGTTGGTCATGGGAGACTAAAAGACTCCCAAAACATTAGAAGCTATTGTTATAGCCTTTGGCTGCTTCCCTGAGGTTGAAGATGACTCCCTATTGCTGAAGACACCATGTACTTTAGAACACAAGTACCAGAGGATCAATGCTGGATCTGACTGGAAAGCCTCCTTTCTGAGGACTAAGTTTCATGAAACCAGAATGTACCATGTAAGATCCAAAGAAGGGAAGCAACCAAGAGTCCTATTCAGCTATGATGCTTGTGAACCACAGCAATGATCAGGAAGGCGAAATATCCCTAAGGGCATGACAATGGCACACACATTTTGGTGGGAACCCACAGCTCTCTAATTGGACTTCAGGCCACTGATAAGAGGAAAATTGTCCCTGATACTGGAAATGTAACTGCAGCTAGTGAGGTCATACATCTTGGAGGAGAACCTGCAGTAGCAACTCTACTAAACAAGCGTAATTCCTAGCTGCATTCTAAATCTACCTTTATATCCACAGACAAACATAGCTCTTACCACTCATCAAGGAAATTTCTCTTCACAACAGAGACCATTACAGAAAATCATGACCTTTGAAATGCCTCAATGAAGACATCTACAATATAACTCCTGGACCTAAGGCTAGGGGAATCATCATGGAAGACGGGTGGAAAGATGGAAAGAACCAGAGACACAGAAAGTCTGATAGGTTGTTCTTGCTTCTCCAAAGAATAACAGGGAAACTACATCCAGTAATTGTTAAGAAAATGACTGCTTAAACAAGGAAGACACCAAAGGACATACTAACATCAATGGGGAAATCTCAGATACAGGCAAACAAAAAATGCTGAGAGCTGGAGAAATAGTCTTCACCAGGGAAAAGCCCCACACCTGGCTATATAATACCAAGTGGTCATCTCTGAAATCATACACATACAAGTAACATTATATAAACTGAGCAGATTGTATTTACATATTTAGGTGTGTGTGTGAGTGTAGGTGTGTGTGTATGTGTGTGTATCAACGATTAGAAAAATGATTCTGTAAATCTTAGAGAGAGGCAAGTGTGAGTGGGTGTATGGAAGGCCTTGGATAAAGGAAAGGGAAAGAAGGAAAATGTCATTATATTCATATTTAATTCAATTTATTAAAGAAAAAAATGTTAAAGCATGTAACAAGCAAGCATGTTTCTTCTTGGAGGAGAACCTGCAGTAGCAACTCTACTAAACAAGTGCTGTTTCTTCTGTCTGTTTGAAGTTTTTGCTTGAGTTCCTGTCTAGATTTACTAATGGTGGACTGTGTTTTGGAAGTATAAACCAAAGAAACTTTTTTGACCCTAAGCTGATGTTGGTCAGTCTTATCAAAGCAAGAGAAGGGAAACTAGAATTTCTTAGTTTGCTTTCTATTGCTGTGCTGAAAACCATTACCAAAAGTAACTCAGGGAGGAAAAGGTTTACTACATCTTCCAACTTCAAGATAAAAGTTAGGGCAGGAACTCAAGCGGGAAGCTGGAGGCAGGAACTGATGTAGAGGCCATGAAGAGATCCTGATTACTGGCCTGTTGTTCATGTCTTATTTAGCCTGCTTTCTTCTATACCCCAAGATCACTTGCCAAGGGGTAGTAACACCTACAAAATGAGCTGGACCCTCCCATAGCAAACATTAATCAAGAAAATATCCACAGACCTGCCTATAGGCCAATTTGATGGAGGTATTTCTCTCAATTGAGGTTCCCTCTTCCTAGATGTCTGGAGTTCGTATCAAATTGACAAAAAATTAACCAGTACATAGAATAATCAGGAAAAGATAACTCACTGGGTAGTGAATAACCATATATAAAAGAAGAAAACTAGATCAGTATCTCTTACCCTGCACAAAAATCAATGGATCAATCAAAGAACTGGAGGGATATAAGATCTGAAGCTGAAGCTGCTAGAGAAAAAACAGATTAAGACACTAAGGCATAGGCACAGGATGGGAAGGCCTCAATAACACAGGAAATAATCTCAAGTATCCAGAAATGGGATTACATATAATGAAAAAGTTTTTATATAGCAAAAGAAACAGCAGAGTAAAGAAACTGTCTTCATTATGGGTAACAATTTTTACCCACCATGTATCTGAAAGGGGGTTAAAAAATATTCATGATCTATAAAGAACTCCAAAAGTTAAACACAGCAAAAAAAATCCCCAAATCACTCAATAGATAAAGCACATGCCATTCTGCCACTGAGACTCAAGCATTCCCTACGTTTCCTCTAAGTTTTGACTTGTTAGTTAACTCTCTTTCCTAAGTAGATGAGCTGCATTTATCCTAGATTCTCAGTCACATCTACACTGTGCTAAACATGTGACAAACTTCTAAATATACACAATTCTTTTTTATTAGTTTTTAACATAAAGGATTTTACATTCCAGATATACTATGATACATATCATTTGTTGTTTACCAATGAACATTTAAGTTATTTTCAATCTTTCACTATTAAAATGTGCTGTATGAATACTTTTATATATTCTACAGCTGAGTAAATATATTTCCAGATTATCCTCTACAGAAGCTACATTTAAAATTTCTTTTAAAATTGTGTTTGTATGGGGTATGATGTGTGTTAAGTGTGGGCACAGATGTAACAAAGGACACATGGGGACCAGAAGGGGTCAGCTCTGTGGACTGGGTGCTGGATATGCAAAGACAGGATTGTCAGGGCAGCACAGCAAGTGCTTTTCCCTGCTGAGTCATCCTGCCACTCTTCCACCACTTGTACTTTTATTAGTAAGAATGAGAGTATGACTTTCCCTTCATTGCTAATAACGTCTTTTGACAAACACTTTAGAATACTGGGACACCAATTACTGAGCAGTTTTAAACTACAATTACAGTTTTAAACTACATTTCTCTTATTGTAACTGAAACCAGACATCTCTTTTATAAGTTTGAGAGTCACAAAAATTTTCTCTTCATGTCTTTGCTGACTTGCTAAAAATTGAGTCTTCCTTGTCCATTTTACAGGATCAACATATGCAAGGAAAATTAGTTCTTATTTTATATATGAATACAGACACTCTCTTGCTGTGGGACAATGGTCTGTACTCTGTCACTTGTATTTTAAATAAACACTGATTGGCCAGTAGCCAGACAGGAAGTAGAGATGGGGCAATGAGAACAGGAGAATTCTGGGAAGAGAAAGACTCAATCTGCAGTCGTAACCCAGACAGAGAGGAAGCCAGACACAGAGCAAGCAACATGTGACTGCCTCGCCAAAAAAGGTACCAAGCCATGTGGCTAACACAGAGTATTATGGGTTAATATAAGTTATAAGAGTTAATAAGAAGATTTGTAGTTTGTTCATAGTTGTCTAAATCAAAGTTTTAATCATGTTATTCAAATAAATTATATGTATAAAAGGACAGCTTGTTATTACTTAATATGCTTGATTTGGTACACAGCTGATGGGTGACTACTTGGTATTGGCTGACTGAATGAATAAATACATTTATTATTAACTATTAATATATACATTTATTATTATTCACTATATAGGCATTAGTATATTGTGGACATACAGGAGAAAATGAAATAAGCTATCTTCACAAAGAAGTCTCATCTGTGATGAAGGTATAAAAACAATTAGAAATACTGTGACCTAGGAAATATGAGGTATTTTTCTCATTGATATGATCAGCTATCTGATGAGAAATGAGTTTGTTATAGCTCAGAGTTCTCTCAAACAATCTGACATGGTAGATAAAGTATCGCAGCAGGAGACTATGAAGATAGTCACATTTTTTCCATAGTCATAAAGCTGATAGAAGAATGCCCATGTTTTATGTGCTTTCTATTTTTTGTAAGTCCAGGACCTCAGCCTATGGAATGATACAGTCATATTTAGGTGGGTCTTCTCTGCTCATCTAAATCTCTTTGGAAGCACAAGTGTGTCTTGATGTGGGATTCCCCTCTGTATGATGTGAATATGTTTTATTACCATTGGTTAATAAAGAAGCTGCTTCAGCCTATGGAAGGGCAGAATAGAACTAGGTGAGAAAACCAAACAAAGATATATAGAGAGAGTAGGCAGAGTCAAGGAGATGCCATATAGCTCCCAAAGGAGACAGACGCCGGAACCTTACCAGTAGGCCATAGCCTTGTGGTGATACACAGATTAATAGAAATGGGTTTATTCAAGATATAAGAGCTAGCTAGAAATACAGTTGAGTCATTGGCCAAACAGTGATGTAATTAATATAGTTTCTTTGTGATTATTGAGTCTTGGAGGATAGGAAATGAATGAGAAGTCTCCAGTTACTGTGTCTCCTGGGTGATTCTAAATTCAGTTCAAGTTACCATTGAAAGTTAATCACTATAAATCCAATTGTACTAGATAGGTTTATGCTAACTTGACACCAACTAGAGTCATCAGAGAGGAGGGAGTTTCAACTGAGGAAAGAGCTCCATAAAATCCAGCTGTACTGATCAATGGGGGAGGGCCCAGCCCATTGTGGGTGATGCTATCCCTGGACTGGTGGTCCTGGGATCTATAAGAAGGTAGGCTGAGCAAGCCAGTAAGCAGTACTCCTCCGTCATGGCCTCTTCATCAGTTCCTACCTCCAGGTACCTGTCCTCACTGCTTTTGATAATAAACTGTTATATAGAACTGTGAGTGAAATAAACCCTTTCCTCCTCAAGTTGCTTTGGTCATGGTGTCTCATCACAATAGTAACCCTAACTAAGACACCATCTCTTAACAACTTCACAGCCAAACACATCATTTAAAACTATAATGTTCTGGGCTAGAGAGATGGCTCAGAGGTTAAAAGCAATGATTGCCCTTCCAGAGGTCCTGAGTTCAATTCCCAGCAACCACATGGTGGCTCACAACCATCTGTTAGGAGATCTGATACCCTCTTCTGGCCTGCAGGCATACATGTAGGCAGAACACTGTATACATAATAAATAAATAAATCTTAAAAAAACCCCAACAAACTATAATGTTCTACTTCTGGCTCAAGTCTCATGTTTATTGCAAAATACATTTATAATATCTGTATGAGTTCCAAAATAACAAAGTTCTAAATCTTACTCAGAAACCCGATGTCCAAAAGTCCTTCTAAAATTCTAGACAATCTCTTTAGGAATATCCCAGGGGCTTGCTACACAGTCACCCTTAGCTAAACAGAAGGTCCAAGTAGGCTCTGGACTACACAGGACACTTGTCAGAACAAAAAAAGGGAAGGAAGGAGAGAAGGAGAAAGGAATGAAGGAGAGAAAGAAATATGAGAAAGGAGAGAAAGAAAGGAGAGAAAGAGAAAGAAAGGAGAGAAAGGACAGAAAGGTGAGAAAGGAGAGAAAGATGAGAAAGGAGAGAAAGAAAGGAGAGAAAGAGAAAGAAAGGAAAGGATAGAAAGGTGAGAAAGGAGAGAAAGATGAGAAAGGAGAGAAAGAAAGGAGAGAAAGAGAAAGAAAGGAAAGGACAGAAAGAAAGGTGAGAAAGGAGAGAAAGATGAGAAAGAAAGATGAGAAAGGAGAGAAAGATGAGAAAGGAGAGAAAGAAAGATGAGAAAGGAGAGAAAGATGAGAAAGGAGAGAAAGAAAGGAAAGAGAAAGAAAGGAAAGGACAGAAAGAAAGGTGTGAAAGGAGAGAAAGATAAGAAAGGAGAGAAAGAAAGGAGAGAAGGAGAGAAAGAAAGGAAAGACTGTCTAAATTATTCTGTTTGTGCTTGCTGAATCAGTAAGCTTCAGATTTAGTGAAAAATACTATCTCAGAAAGTAAGGTGGAGAGAGGTGGAAAACATGCAACATTGGCCTCTATGAACAGACACACACACACAAAAACAAGTTCTTCTAAAACATGTATACTTCTAAAACATAATGACACAAAATAATATTCCCGTTTCCAAATGAAAAAGTGGACCAAAGCCACAAGACCTAAAACGTAGGAGGGCAAACGAGAGAGGTTCTACAAAGTGAAAAGAAGAGCATTACAAATTCTAGAGGTAGTTTACATGCTGACTTGCCTGCATCTTGGGCAGTAACTGGTATCTCCAGGCTATTTTCATGCTAACATCTGCTTCTGGTGTTTTAGGATTATGTATATCTTCAATCTCTTTTTTACCATTATCATCAAGTAGTGGTGCAGGGAGTTCCTAAGAAAACAGAATGACACATTATGACATCAACGTTAAATATGGTAATTTCTTGATCCATAATGACAGTAATGCTAGAATTTTCCAAGCATTAAACAAACACGGGTGTCACGCAATTGATTTAAATATAAACACAATGATTTGGAGATTTCCTCCCTCCCTCTTTCCTTTCTTCATTTCTGACAAGTGTCCTGTGTAGTTTAGGGCACACTTGAACTTGTTATGTAGTCAAGGATGACTAGGAACCTCTCTCCCCCATTTTAATCTCACAAGTGCTAGGATGACTAGTGCTCACAATCATGTCCAGTTTATGTAGGACAGAGGATTGAACTCAGGGATCTGTGCATGCTGGAAAGCAGTCTACCAATTGACCTCTATCTCTTGCCCTTAATGTAGACAATTATAAAGCAGAAAAGGGGAATAATGTCAGATATGAAGTTTAATGTTCCTTAGTGAAGTATTAAAAAGCACTTGAATTTCTATATTAACAAAAATCAACTGCTATTTTAGCAAGAAGCAAAGTATATACTAAAAAATTATACAGTTAAGCAAAGTATGAAATCGGTGCTTATGTATATTATTGTTGTGTTCACCATGAGATAAAATACATCATTGTACAATCTGTTTACTGGTTTTTTAATTCAAGAATTCAAAAAACTTATTCACTGAAATAATGGATGAAGTAACAGTGGAGTCTAAAGACATATATTTCCCCAATAGCAAACTGCTGGCTTTTGCACCTGCAAGTTTATTTTACTTTTTAAACAATGAAAATAGAATTTAAAATCTTGTATTAAATATAGATGTCCACCCCCTTCTTAATAGAGATGAAGGAGGAGTGGATGGGGAAGGGAGTAAATGGGAAAGGGGAGGAGCCTAGAGGAGAGGAGGGAGGGGAAATTAGTTGGTATGTAAAAGTAATAAAAATATATTAAATAAAATTTAAAAAATGACTAAACCAAAAAAGAAAGCTATAAAAATTAGAGACACTGAATCCCAATTTATTTATTATTTTGTAAGGTGACTTACTGAGTAGCTATAAGAGAAACTTTAAAATTATTTGTTATGTGTTATAATTAAAAACAATATTTTGTAAGGGAGAAAAGTATGTCATGATTTTGTTTTTATTTTTTATTAACCAGAATCACAAATGATAAGAATTTACCTTAGCAAATATAATTATATTTAAAGTTTATCTAAATTGCAATTTTTACTTTCAAGGTCAAAAACGCCTTCTTTCCTCTGAGACTAGGAAGGACATGGTCACATTATGTACTCCATAGCTCAGGCTGGCCTCAAACTTACGATCCTCTCTTCTTTGCCTCTAGACTGATGGGAGGGACTACAGACATATACCACAAGGCTCAGCTTATATGATTTAAAATTAACTAAATCAATACTTTAAAGTCTATAATCCATTGATTTTTAATCTTTCAAAGTTGTGCAGTTCTTACCACTGTATAAGCTTTCTGTTACTGTGACAAACACTTGGACGAAACAAGATAAAATGTGGAAGGATTTATTTTGGATTATAGTTTCAGACACAAAGTCCATAGTCATCACACTGCATTGTTTCCAGGCCCATTGCTAGACAAAATAAATGTGGAAGAGTGTGGAAGAGTGTGGAAGAGTGTGGAAGAGTGTGGAAGAATGTGGAAGAGTGTTATCTCAGGATAACAGGATGCAGATACAGACAAGTATAAAAAGGATACAAAGCCATGATATTCCTGTCAAAGGACAGACCCCAAAGAACAAGCTCCTCTAATTAGTCCCACGTTTCACAATTCCACCATTTCTCAATAGCCTATTCAAAGTCTGAATCTTATAATGGATTAACCCATTGATTATGTCACAGCCTTCATGATCTAATCATTTCTGGAAATGTCCTTACTGCCACACTCAGTGAGTGCTGTGCTGTACAAATCTCCCAGGTGTCTCACTGCAACCAAGTTAACAACAGAGATTAAATACCACAGCCACTATCCAACTTCAGAATATCTTCACCATTCTGTATCCATTGCATATTCAAGAGCCAGTGTCAACTACCAATGTTTCTGTTTCTATGAATTTGGCTCTTCTGGACATTTTATATAGAGTGATACAAAATTTTACATCTGGTTTCTTCCACTTAACATGCTTATCTATATTGTAACATAAATCAGGACTTCATTTCTTTTCATCAGTAAATATTACATTGTATGCAATTACTGAATTTTGTTTACCCACTTATTGGATCTTTTCTACCTTTGAATGTTATATTACTATGAATATTCAAACAATTTTATTATTTTTTAAATTTGAAAAGTGATATACTTGGGTATTTGAAACAATTGTGGCAAACATTTTTGGTCTTAAGAAATCAGGTACAGTTTCACATGACATTGACTTAAATCAATAAATAATGCATTCACTGTTTTGAATAACAATGACATGATGCCTGGCTATAGAACTGGATAGACTCTTATACCACATGCACTCTGGGAAAATATAACCAGAGTCAAAACAAACACAACTCATTTCACTGGAATCTGGACAAATGTCCTAAACCGAAGCCAGAAGCTGATATTATTTCTAATGCAGCTGAGGACATGAAATGAGGTTAATGACAGCATATTTTCTTGTCATGCCTATTTAAGAGATATGAGTTCTTGGGCAGGTGGTGACACTCACAGTTTGTCACACAATACCCTTAACACCATGAGCTACTACAGATACCGTGGTGACTGAAGTTTTGACACTGGCTCAGGTTTGGTGGAGTTGCATTAACTTCCAAAAGGTGCTGTGGCTCTGGTTCTGGCTCTGGCTCTGCACTGCTTCTATCTCTGGAGGCTAATGAAATGGCTGATGGTACCCATTTTACTACAGAGGGTATAAATTCACTGGTTTACAAGAAGTTTTTTTGTATCTGAATTACTAGTCATAGGATAACCCTAATAATTACCTATTTGAAGAAAAAGTAGAATGTTTTCTGAAGTAACCACACAATTTATCATCTGATCAATAATAATCTATAAGAATTCCATTTTTGCTACATTCTCAACACTTATTTTCCTTTTTTAGAAAAGCTATACTAGTATGAATAAAATGGTATTCAGTATAGCTTGAGTTTGCATTGTATTTCATGGATGACATTGATGTACAACCTTATATTATGTACTGGGTTTGGGCATTGCATGACTTCCTTTGAAGACTTGTATCATGTTCTCCCCACCTCCCAGCTTCCTTTCTTTCTTTCTTCCTCCCTCCCTCCCTCCCTTCCTTCCTTCATTTCCTCCCCCTTTCTTTCCTTTCTTCCTGATCTTGTTGCTTCCTAGGATGGCCTTGACCTCTCTATTCTATTTCAACCTCATGTGATCTGGAATGACAGACATTACCCTGGCTTTTTACTTATCTTTTGCATGCTGGGGATTGTAGGTGTACCTTGCACAAAAGACAAGCTCTCTGGCACTGAACTGAATTCCATTTCTTTTTTGGTTGTTTATTTTTTTAATATTTAGTAGCAATAAATTTCTGTTTATTCAGGACTATAGATAATTAATTTCTTACTGTAGACTTTTAGATTTTATATTTAGATCTTTGATACATTTCAACTGATTTTTAATTTTATTTTATTCTATATGTGTATGAATGTTTTGTCTGCACAGTCCTTTGCACCACTGCATGCCTGGTGCCTGTAGAGACCAAAAGAGGACATCAGAGCTTCTGAAAATGGAGTTATGAGCCATCATGTGGATGCTGGGAATCAAAGATGGATCCTCTGAAGAAGCAGCCAATGCTCTCAACTGTTGAGCCATCTTTCTAGCCCCTCAAATAAATTTTATACGTGATTTGAGATAGGAGTTCTTAAATTATTACAAGACTAAATTATTATTATTAAAACTATTATTAAGTATTAACCATGCAGTAAATTGTATTCTAGGTTTTGAGGCTATAACAAACTTAGGAACAATAAGAGAACACACACATAGTGCTTACCTTATTGCAGACTCTTTTCTAAGTGTTGTAGACACTTTAATTCATTGTTATATCAAGCTTAGGAAGTATTATTACTACATCCCTTTGTGGTGGTTTGAATGAGACATACCCACCATAAGCTTACCTAAACATATGTTCCCTAGCTGGCAGTGCTATTTGGGGGAGGTATGGAGGTGTGGCATTTCTGGAAGAAGTACATCATTAGAGGCAGGCTCTGAGATTTCCAAAGCCTTAGGGCATGCCCAGTGTGCTCTCTCGCTACATATGCTTGTGGTTTAAGATATAAGCTTGCAGCATCCCACTCTAATGTCATGCCTTTCTTGTCATTACAAACTCTTAACACTAAGCACTTGTGAACTAGTACATTTATGACTCATGATATCTCTAACATTCTTCTAATCTTTTGTGAAACTCTAGTTTGTGAATCTTGCTATTCAATACAATTCTTTAACATTTCGTCTACGAGTTCATAAAAGGAACACCCGGGAAAGACTATGAGTATCACATTAAAAGAAATGTTCCATTGATATTTTTCTTTGAGGAAATCAATAAAGTATCTAGATTAAAATCTGGGTGCAAAAGTGATACATCTTTTAAGAAAGAGAATATTTCCCAGACCCCGAGTGTTTAAGTGCTTGCCAAAGATCTACTTCATAATTTTAATTTTTGGGCATGATCACGGTGTGGATACAGGTCTTCTGCCTTCTGCCATTCTTTTCTCTACTATGCCACACTTCTAAGAACCTTCCCAAATGACTCTGGGACTGCCATACCTGTAAGTTCTAGTTATTAGTGCCTAATATTTATGTTGAATTAGTAGAGCTAATTTTTAATGTCTCCCTAATAAAGTAAAGCATGGTGTCATCAGTGCTCTGAATGACAGAAAGGAGAGAATTGTGAAAAGTGTATACAATAGAAAAAAACACGATTGTCAGTGACTGCTGGTCAGAGGATGGAAAACAGTATTCTAGGCGAGAAGTTTGTTAATGTGTTCATCTTCTCTTCAGACATGCAAATGTGGCATTTAAAACAAGAGTAGGAAGAATTTCAGTACAAATTAATAAGAAACTGGAAATAAAAAGACATGTTCTAGCCTAGTTTACTGGTACTGCTTTCTCATTTCTCTGTAGTGGCACAAAAATCAACGATGCAACTTCAGATTAAGTACATCTGAGATCAGAGTATATGTGTTGTGGGTGAGCAAAACTCCAGGAGTACCTCCTTCTCTTAGCACAGTTTCAATCTGTAACATGTCACCCCACTAAGGTTATTAAGGTACGTCTGAATGTTACAGTATTGCTACTTGCCTAGTTGAAAGCTTCCTTAAGTACACATACTCCAGTACTGAAACTATGCTTTTAGGCAGAGCATGAACAAAATTAGAGAAAAATTTAAAGTAAGCACTAAAACTAAGAATAATCAGCAGTATAAAGACTTGTGAAACACATCCTTAGGCTATAATTTTGACTCCAAATCAACAAATTATGCTATAAATCTAAAGAAAGGTAATTCATTGTATCTGAAGCAACTACTTGATTTCAATATTACTAATTTGAGTAAAAAAATCTCTTATTGAATTGATGAACTGATTGTTTGGGGGAATGAGAAAATATTCTTGTACTTGAGTCTTCTGATATTTAAAAATTTATCAAGGAAACATCTATATTTAACATGTATTTCTAGAAGCTAAAATAATTGTAGAGTATGCCAACAATATGTGCCCACTGTGTGATTCATTAACTACTTCACAGATGATCACTTTTAGAATTTGCAGCATTTCTTATAAGAATTGATTTCAATAAAAAGTTTAATATAAAATTTTGTCAGATTTCCATTTCGACAGAATAACAAGTATAAACTTCTTTAATAATCAATTACTACAGCTATCCACCACAGATGAGGGTCTACTTCCATACCTTTGAAAACTTCCATTTTTAAATGTCTAACCATAGAACCAACAGACATATTGAGTGGTTTGTTGTTATAGTCTCCTTTCCTGAAAGGAAAGGCATCATCATCATCATTATTATTTTCCTTACTGTTTTGCTTACAGGTCTCCTGGCAGTATCAAGTGTCAGGAATGAGCAAAAAGAAGTAGACTTCATAAGTTTTGTAAAAAAGATAGGGTAAAATGAATAAAATCTTCCTGTTGTGGAATAATTGATTTTACATTGTGAAGATTTGTCACTAATTAGTTTAATAAAAAAGCTGAATGGCCAATAGTTAGTCAGGATTTTGGGGGCAGAGAGGACACTGGGAAGAAGGCCAGAGATGCAGGGAAAGCCAGCCAGACACAGAACAAGTAGTGATGGAGGAGGGTCATCTGTCTTATGTGTTACTTTCATTGGTTAAT
>LOJH01037554.1:2763-15238 GCA_001685095.1 Ellobius talpinus | reverse complement strand
GGAGGGAAATGGGAGGAGGGGTGGAGGTGGACATTTTAATAAAAACAAGAATGAAGGAGAAATACGAGCTAGATAATAATGTCTATCATCAAAAAAAGAAAAAGAAAAGAAAAGAAAAGAAAACACTTTAATCCATTACCTGAAGCAGTTTGCCAGATAGCAATAGATAATCAAAACGTGGAAAGGGGAAATCTGTCTTGACCCTTATCCTTGTAGAACTTGATTAAGGAATGTTATAAATCAGAGATAACAATATACAGTATGAACATAACATACATCCCAGTATGAACCAAAAAACAAACCACAATGCAGCCCTTGCTCTATTAACAGAAGTAGAGGAAACCTATCATCTTGTTTAACTTCATTTTGCTTTGTAGTTCATTATGAGTATCATGTGCTTAGTGATGTACTAAGTTTGATCCCAGTTCTAGAGCTTTTCAGCTAAGTGCAGATATTACAAGAGGCCTCTGTAATTATGTTCAGCAGCATTGCTGTGAGATTTTAGAGTTTTAATTTTTTAACATTTTATAGATTTATTTAGTGTGTGTGCATGTGTGCTGCGTGCTGTGTGTGTGTTATAGATAGATAGGGAGGGACATTTGCCACAGCATATGTATGGAGGTCAGAGGACAACATTATGGATGTTGGTTCTGTCTTTCCACTTTTTTTGAGTCAGGGTTTCTCTAGTGTCTGCTTCTGTTCTGTGTATACAAGCTTCTGGCCATAGATGTGCTAGGATTACAGACACAAGTGACTCCATCTGGATTTTTGTATGGATGTCAGAGATGAAATTCAGGTCACCAGGCTCACACTGCAAGTGCTTTAAACTGCTGAGGTATCTTCTAGGCAAAACTTACAGATTTTAAAACTGTATATGCTAGGTGAGAAATATAGTAACATACTCTCATCATAAAAGTAGACCTTTTGTCATTTTGGAGGGACCTGAGGTATCTGACATCATGTTTGGTGGTACATAAGACACCATAAATCAGGGTACCCCTTCTTATATGAGTTTATTAGCTTAATCTTAAAAGAAAAGCATATATTAGTTTAGCCATGAAGTATACATAGGCACTCAGTAAACTGATGGTTAGGAATATTGTTTCTTCTGTTAATGTGATTTTTATCTTTCTCTGTTTTTTGGGCATTTTGAGACAGGGTTTCTCTGTGATGCCTTCACTGTCCTGGAACTCACTCTGTAGACCAGGCTGGCCTCAAACTCAGAGGTCTGCCTACCTCTACCACCCGAGTGCTTGGATTAAAGTGTGCATCACCACTGCTTGGTTTCTGTTTCATTTTTATCTTTTCCCTATTTTAAAGCCAAAATAAAAGTTCAGAAATTAAGTAAAATGATAACCAATATATAAAGACAATTGGAGAAAGTGATCAGCCCCAGCTACATAGTCATCAAATCTTTTCAAGGAAAGCCACAGAAATTCCATAGATCAGAGTTGAAAACCTCAAATGCTAACAGAGAAACACATGTCACTAGAAAATTGGTAAATGACCTAGGTATGACGGAAACAGTGATGCTTTAGACAGCATTGTATGTCCCATCTTGAGGAACCACTGTCCCTCAGCTCCAGACTGCCTATGATGTAACTGTGTGCCTGGCAGTGCTTGGCTTTGTGAATTTTCTAGAAGAATTTTATAATCAAACTTTTGTATTTGGTCTCTTCATGTCAGGCTAAACAAAATACATCTGTGGCATAATTTTGAACAACACCTGATAAAGACACATGACGAAGAGTAATATGGGGATCAACTTCTCATAGTTCCTAAGTAGATAAATGAGTTTGGCCAGACTTACTGTCAGTGGTTGCAGTAACCCTGGTAAGATGTTGTTTTTAAATGCAGTTCTCCATTAGCGATGGTGAGTGAAATTCTGGCTTTGCAAATTATTGCTGTCATTTAGTTTAATGGACTCTTGTTTTTACATATTTATAAAAACCTTCTACATTATTAATAATGATTAAATGCTTAGACACTAAAGATCAATAATGCTTCTGTTCACCTATTTACATTATTAAAAAGTAATAAGTCATACAGGGCATGTAGATTATCTGGTTTACTTTGTAGTCATGTTTGGAGTAGATTGAAAAAAGAAAAAAAAACTTGCACTACAGGGTCAGTTGTATTCATGGAAAAAACAGTAAGTTTCCTAGAGACTTTTTTGTGGGTAACTTGCATCTTCACAGACATTACACCATCACTGTGTGAATAGAATATTTGTCCAACTATGTACAGATGTGTTGCATTTGTTTGTGCTGCAGAATAATTTTTTTAACTATGTAAAGATGTATAATGCATTTGTTTAACTCTGTAAAGATGTGTTGCTATTTCAACTTGCCTGCCTAAGGTACCTGATTGTTCTAATAAAAAAACCTGAATGGCCAATAGACAGATGAGGGATAGGCAGGGCTGGCTAGCAGAGAGAATAAGTAGGAGGAGGAATTTAGGCTTGAGAGAGAGAATGAGAGAGAGAGGAAGACACCAGGGACCAGACAGTCAGGCAGCCGCCGGCTAGCCAGACAGGGAGGAAACAGGGAAGTAGAACATACAAAATGAAATGAAAAAAATCCCAAGCCAAAATATAGATGATGAGAAACAGGTTAATTTAAGTTTTAAAAGCTAGCAAGAAACAAGCCTCAACTAAGGCTGAGCGTTCATAACTAATAATAGGTTTCTGTGTCATGATCTGGGTGCTGGCGGTATGAGAAAGTTTGTTACATTTGGTGCACAATGCCAAATGTTTTATCTTAGCACAGTGGCTTTGCTCTGATCTACGGCTACCTCAGCTAGCAGTTACTACTCCGCAGCTACCAGCTTGCTTCTAGCAGTGGCCAGGAGGTTTTGGCTGCAGCCTGGAGAGCATTCTGTTCCTGCAGGTGCTGGCCCTGCCACTGCTGCTAAAGGTAGTTATAACTAAATCTCTATCACTCTAATTATGAATAAGACTCGAGATACAAAGGCTGGGGTGCTGCGAGCTCAGAGAGGTTGAGTAGCAACCAGCTAACCCTCTCTCCTTGTCGGCATCTACAGTAGACCCCATGCTTCAGCTTCGCCAAACCAGACAAACCTGCACCACCCTAAATCCCACCCTACTACTTCCCATGTCTCTCTATCTCTCTCAGATGCTCTCTGAGGTTCTCTGATTACTTTCTGTCAACTAGCTAACACGGCCACCTGACTCAAGGTTAATTTTACTTAAGTAGCACAAATATACCATCGGGGTTCACAGTGTGATCAAATACCCCCCAACACATCACAGGGCATAGAAGGTACATATCCCACCTGCTTTTTTTGTGCCAGTGTAGCCATTGAGTAGAGCAAAACTACTCTCCTTGTGATACACAATGGTGAACGATTAGTTGTATGTGACCGTGCAACCCTTAGATAGCTATATACTGCTGTCTGCAGCTCTACCAAGTCTTCTGATTGTGGCACAATCGGCAGCAGCAAGCCAGCTGTGTGGGTCATGTGTTGCCACTAGGTAGTTGAAGCCATTAGCAATGCTTTCTTTACCTGTCTACCCAGATGTCTCTCAGCTATGTGGCAAAGGCAAAAACCCCAAAAACAAACAAACAAAAATATCAAAAACGTGATTTGGTGAATTATGGCATTTATGTATCTTCTATTTATTTGAGAGAAGTTAGTCTATGGTCAAGGATGTATAAGAGTCATGAGTTACATTACAGTCACATGCTCCAGTTTTTTTATTCAAGCCACTGTGGCTCAGTGCAGTGATGTAAAGATCAGGCTTTCGGGACAAGTGTGCATGGGGTCAAATCCAGGGTCTGACACTCATTATGACTTTGTTGAAATCACTTCCTTAACACCTCAATTCCCTCATTTAAAAACGAAACTTTTCAAGAATCATCCCATGAACAATTTTATGAGGATTGGATGAAATAACAGATCAAAGGCTAGCAGAGGTCAGATACACAATCAGTACACTATAGCAGTAACCATGTAGCAAAATGTCCATTTCATGACATTCAATTGTGTTCATCTCCAAAGAAGTACTTCATTAGCACTGATTAAAAGTTTATAACTCATGCTACTAAAATATTATTAACTGAAGCTGTTTTTTTAAGAACTTCTTGGTTTCAAAGTTTCCTGTGTCATTTATCCAAGATAAATTTGGTTCATGTCACCAGAAAAATTTAAGGGTAAGTGGGAATGGGGCACCTGTGGTGTAATGGAAAGTTAACAGGGATTACTACAATACAAACTTGCTGTCTGGGTGATTTAGTCTCTTTGAATCTCAGTTTCCTCATATATAAAATGTACCAAATACAATTGGCCCATTTCACTGGGATACTGTGAAAACAAAATGAAATAGTATGTGCTTAGGTGCTTTGGAAACTAAAAAGTATTATATGGGTGTGCCAGAGAGATTGTAATTGTCATTTACATATGTGAACAAAAATATATTTATTTTGCCCAAAGGTAAACCAAGGAAACGTGAATGCATTTTTTTGTCAGAGAAAACACAGTTGGATTGCTTGTATTCATGTACTCTCCCTGGACATCTTTCCTGACAGCTAGGACTCTAATAGCAGAGACCTCTGGATGGAGACCCATTGTTTTGAATTTAAATGCGACTTGCAGAGTCAAATGATAACTTGGAGCATTTTACCAAAGAATGGGAAAACTCAGTCAAACCAGGAGGAGGACAAGGGCATTAACCACCCAAAGTAATAGTTTTCTTCACTGTGTGAGCCCCTAGCAAGCACTGCTGAAGTGTGAAGCTGAACCACAGGGGTTTGCTTGTCTTGACTTTTCTAAGTTTATTGCTCAAGTGCCCTGCTCTGGGTCACAAAGCACTTGCCTGCTGTCTCTCTCAGGTCTTGACTTTCTCCCTTATTGAATTCAACATGTTATTCAACACATCTCAAGTCATGAAGGTTATTTTTTTCCTCTCAATCCCTCCCTTCTTTGGTGCTGATTTCTCCTCAAGTATGGAGAAAACTATAGAGTTGACTGGCCCTCTACCTTAACTAGGAACATGGAGGTAATGACTGCCTTCAATTTTTTCTGTCCTTTTGTGTTATAGAAGTAAGTCTTCAATATTTAAATAATTCCATTGATTACTTCCATTTCAAAGATGGAACGTTTTGAAGATGGGATTACAGAATCTTTTGGTGGAAGACAAACTTTGTCTAGAGTCTCTAGAATAAAAACTCTTTCTTGAGATATATTGGCATTGGTTTTGGGTTATATTGAAAGCTCAAAAGGGCAGAATGACATAGTAATAAAGAAAAGCATTTTGGCTTCAATGAGAGCTCTAGTATTCAACTAAATAGAAGGGAATTAAGAAAAGTTTCCACATACATCTTTATTTCCCCCTTTCTACTGTGTAAAGGTTAACATTGACTAGTAATTTTCTTAGATAGTCACTGGTCTCAAACTGTTGAAATACTGCATCTTTTGGGTTGTGGTATTTGTGTGTGTGTGTGTGTGTGTGTGTGTATTGTGGTCCCGAGTATATGTTTGGGCACAAAGTGTAGATAGGAGCCTGCAGAGGTCAGAAAATGGTGTTGAATCTCCTAAAAACTGGAGTTACCTATAGTGGTGAAGCAGCATGTGGGTTCTGGGAGCTGAACTTGGATCATCTGAAAGAGCAATAAGTGCTGTTAATCACCTAACCATCTCTCCTGTTCCAAGGAGGACATTTTTGAGATCTTAAATTACAGACCACCTATACCTAGCACTAACTATTAAAGTTTGTTATTAATAATAAGGATTTGTTCATTGGTATTCAATGGTTATTGTTCATTGGTATTCAATGGTTACCATACTTTAAATAAGCAAATTGATTTAAATGAATTGGACCTTGTCAGATCTTTAGAGGTAATTCATACATTTGAGCTGTCTGAGAAGACAGATATTTCTCATTTTGAATTTCCCATTAAGATATTAAATCAGTCAACCCTTTGACCTTGTAACACTTTTCATCATGAAACAGAACCTAAAATTTAGCTATTGAAATTCAATATTTTTTCAAAAAGATTCCAGAAGTTAAATAGTAACTTTGCAAATTATCCTTCCATTTTGTCATCAAATACCCGTTTTCATACAGACATAGACATGTGCTATAACTTCTATGTTATAGAATCTGATCAGTTGGCATTTAGAAACAAACTGGTAACACTGTAGGCATTTAATAGAAGTCTGAAGAATGATAGTACTATTGTGGGAAGGGATGAGAAACCACTAGATCCTTAGAAGACAATTTTCTTTTTTTTCTGAAGGAAAATCATGAGCGCTTTTAGTAAGGACAAAATAAATTTCTATATACCTGCTGTCAAATGAGACCTCTTGAGGGATGACATGAGTGCTGTCCTTGCCAATAAGAAATTTGATTCGATCATAGAAGAATCTTGAAGTGTGCTGAGAGAAGAGGGGCTGGCTTTGTTGAATGAGGTCAAGAGGGTCTGGTGAGCCCTGACAGAGTGGGCTTACATAACAGTTGCTTTGTTGACAGCAATCTGGGTCCACACAATCAGTCAAACCATCTGGAAGACAAAACAAATCAATAGAGGTATTTCCCTTCCAGGAAAACAATATAGTCAAAAATATGCAAAATGGAGAAAGACAGTAAATGTAATGTTCACCAATCTTGTTTTGAGATTAGAGCCTGTTACATTTGCATGTTTCTCAGGAACTGCTGCTCACTGAGTTTTTAGGGCACTCTGGAGAAATTCCAACTATTTCGTTCATAAATCTTCCAGTTTGGAATTCTCTAGTATTTGTTAACTGGAGACTACAGTTTATATAACTTCAATGTAGCTTTCGTTCAAAGTATTCTCTTAGGTATAGTTCGATATACTTCAATGAGAACACTCAGTAGGAATGATAACTATGTTTGTCTTTTAAAAAAGTTCTGTCGGGAAATATACAATTAACTAGTACCTGACAACCTGATTTTATTTGCATTCAAAAATCATTTTAACATGACTGTCTATTGATAATTCTTAAAATAGAGGTTGAGATTTTCGTAGTGATAAAGGATGTAGGCAGTGATTTTCAAATGTGCAGCCAATTAACTGTGGAGCTTGTTAAGTATCCATATACCTGAATTCTACCCACTGAACTGGAATTCCTTTGTCCCAAGACTGCACTCACTTAATATGGGTGATTCTGAAGCCTACTAAAGTAGCAAATTATCTTTTTATTTTATTTTAGGAATTTATACAAGCAATGAGAATTTATTCAGTTATTATGAAACCTAGTATCTATCAACTTAGTCACTTTCTCTCCCTTTTGGGGCCTTCATCATTTGCCTTGAACTTCTAAATCCACTTGTATGAAGGGAAAAAAAGAGTCATTTAAAAGTTTCACTCTTTGGAAAAGGAGCGATGAAGGACACAAGACTTATGGAAGGGGGACTGACTATTTAGAATGTAAAAGGTATAAAATGCTTTGTTCATTGATTGGGAGGTAATGAAAGAAAACGACCCCTTTCCCCCTAGGGATTCTGGATTTAGTGGGATAAAATATGTGTTTAAACAGCTGACACTTATTCCAGTAAAATATGAGAAGAACTCTAAGAGAGTTCTAATCAACGAAAAGAAATGTGGTTGCAGTGATTAACTGAGGAGACGGACACTTCACTCCATATCCAATAAGCAAAAAATTTAAAGTCCTTCCGAGGTCCTTAGAGCAGGCAAGTGGCTCTAATTGAGTTGTTTAACAAGGGTAAATATAAAGACACTAATCTTAGCTCGCAGTGGAACAGAGGCATTCAGGTGGATCAGTGGTTCCTTAAGACTCATGATGAAAGCTACAAGCACTGGTCTGCGTTCCTGGAGTCCAATAGAAGGAAGGGGGGAGGGATTATTTGAGGTAATGGTGGGGGAACAAAAAGATCATGACGGGGAAACCCACAGAGACAGCTGATTTGAGCTAGTGGGAGCTCATGGACCCTGGACAGACAGCTGGGGAGCCTGCAAGGGACCAAACTAGGCCCTCTGCATGTGGGTGACAGGGCAGTTTGTGGGCCCTCTGGCAGTGGGACCAGGATTTATCCCTGGTGTATGAACTGTCTTTGTAGAGTCCATTCGCTGCTATGGTGGGATACCTTGCTCAGCCTTGATGCAGTGGGGAAGGACTTGGTACTTTCTCAACTTGATATGCCAGACTTAGTTGACTCACAATGGAAGGCCTTACTCTCTCTGAGGAGTAGATGGGGGTGGGGGGGAGAAGATGGGAGAAGCAGGAGGAGGGGAGGGAGGCAGAACTATGGTTGATATGTAAAATGAATAAAACAAGGGAGAGAGTGAAAAAAGAGTTAAAGGCACTGGTTTCCTGCAGCAATTTTGCTTGCTCTCCTCCCTCACTTGGCTGCTCCATTTGAGCTACAGGAGGATGTACCATAGCAGGGAGCAATGAAAGTGAGCAACACGGAGAGAGTAGGAATTTGGAAGAGTAGCCTTGGGGCACCTAGGAAGATATTTTCCCCTACATGTGGCCTTTTCAAATTCCCTGTACCATAGATAGTACTTTGTTTTAAAATGAAGTTTGCTTTTTTGCTTGTTTTCCCTGTTTAGTCGACTTTTGACCATGCTTTCTTTCTGTATCTCCACGAACACATTTCTTTTTCACTTATGACTAACGTTTACATAAGGCTTCATTTCAAAAATAAGTCCCCTTCCTCTTTCATCATTCAGCAAAAATATATTAGCCGATAGTCCCTGGATTTTAGATGACATTACTACCTCTTTCTCCGATAAGATGTTCTCAGTTGCTTATTAGCAGATTATCTCTTTACTCTTCTAATTCAACATCTGAATGTGTAGAGAACTTGGCAACAATATCAGATGTATTAAAAGAGTTTTTCTAATGTTTGCTATTGGTGTCCCATATTCCAGACAATGAAAAATATGAGAGTCAAATGCAAATTCATCTTTGTCTTATATTCTTATTGAATAGTGTTTTTTATTATTGGCATAATGTACATGGAAGCACCTAGTATTGTGTTTGGTATTAACAAATGCACTAATAATAGTTTTGAACATTGACAGGCCTTATCCTATAAACTATGATTCATATTTATTATGGAAAATAAACTGATTTTAAATAAATACAAATGTCATAGTAATATTCAAAACTGGATTCTGAAACTAAACATTAAACTAATTCAAAATTGGGAATTACGTTTTCATCTAGATATGTGATACAGAATTCAAGGAATCTCTTATATTTGGTAATTGACTATTATATATAGAGCTGACCCTATGAGATTTTCTTTCTGAAAATAATAGCAAGACACTGTTGAATTTTGAAAGGTAACAGGAAAGCAGGCCAGCAATGTCATGAAACCCTAAATTATAATTTGCAGGCAATCCCTGCACACAGGTAAAGATCTACTTACCAATTATCACATTGGATAACACCCCAAACAGTATGTCTAGACTGTTACAAAGAAGTGCAAATGACAGTCACACTGGATGTGTGTGTGTGTTTTTCTTTTGGCTATTAACAGTTCTTTTATTGTTCTGAAATGGAAGCTGTGGCACCCCACTGACAGCCAAGCTCAGAGTGTCAGGTAAGAACACTGATTTATGTTAGCTGATTTTATTTTCAGAAATTGTTTTCTTTAATGGAATAAAAATAAAAGAGAGCAAAAAAGAGAGAGGTTACATTGTCCTGGGAGACTAAACATAGTGTTCATTGACCCTAGGTTTGCTAACCAATTTGGGTCTATTTCAAATTGACTGAATTCATGCTGATGAAAATCAAGTATACTGTTTGTTTCTATGTGATCAAGTAATCAGTAGTAAATGTTTGCCTATCAGATGTGTGCCTTTGACTGAAAAAGAGATTAGAAAAGGAGATATGAACAATATAGGAGAAACTCATGTTGGCCTAAACCTTGAATGAACTTACTCATAATACCCATACTATTGTTTTAGCAGAAATGGACAGCTAAGTTTTGGTAGGGTTTCCCAAATAATTTTCAACTTTTTGTGAACTAGTTAATATTTTCTAAGTATTAGGTGCTTCCAAATGTATCATTTTAGCTAACCTCTGCAGCACATTTTTACATAGATATTCTCAGGTTCATTTTACAATTAGAGGAAACTAAATGTGATTCCATTGCTGTACTAATGTAATGTGGGAGTCATATTGAGATATTGTGTTCTGTTTAGAAATCTTAGTTTAATATCCCTATCTAAGCAGTGAATATTACCAGAATTCTCAGAGTCTGTGGGATTTCTAAGTCCCTGGCTATATAAAGGTATTTAGAGCACATGAATCAATTAAGGTAAAAAACAACAACAACAAAACAAAACAAAAAATCTCAAACAACTTTGATTCCAAAGTATACTTTGGCACTTACAATCTGTGACTCTGGACTAAGCAATTCTACTCCTGGACTCTCAGGTTCCTTTCCTATAAATTGTGGGTAACAATGCCTTCCAATAAGGGGTTTCAAGGTTCATGTGTTGTAATGATTCTAAATACAACATTGGATACTTTCAGAGCAGTATGAACATAGACTGGATAATATTATACTGAAGTTAGCAGGAAAGAATAAATACTTCATGATTGCTCTTATTTGAAGAATGCAATCAAACTTATAAAAGTAAATGACATAAGAACATTTTCCAGAAGGTGTGAGATGGGGTTATGTGGAGTCATTCATTCAATGTTATGAAGTTATAGATGATGAACTGTCTCATGTATACAATAATATAGTATTATGAACTCAAAATTTCATAACATGGTAGATCTTAAAAACTACAAAGATACAGAAGGTGACTTGTTGTAGCCTTGATAATGGTCAAAGTATCTTAAGTACATATAAACTCATCAAGATTTTTAAAATTATTACTTTGTTTTTCATGCCATTTGAAGTCCAGTAAATTTGGAAAGTTAAATATTAAGAATTTTCACATTGTCTAGTTTGTAACTAGTAGCTGATAAATGTTACCTATTATCATGCCAAGGTCTGGAATATAAAGACTACAAGGTATCTAGGCATAGAGTCTTAGAGGTGTGTGCAAATGGTTTACATTCATAGTTTAAAATGTTCAGCCTCAGTCTTATTGAAATAGCCTTAATACTGTTCAGCACAATCAGTTCATTGGAATGTGTTCAATTAGGAACAAACTCTGAATAGATTGGACCCTATGCAATGGTGAGTTGGTAGACACTATATTAATTTGACAGGAACTTTTCATTCATTGAATTTTATTGATTTAAGGATTTGTTATCACTTGGATAGAGGCTGGATTGAAGTTTAACTTTTTATGATGATAGAATAGAAGATCTGTCAATGCTCAAAATTGTCCTACTTCTAGGACAACTGTAAATTTAGCTAGACATTAACAAAACCCCATTTAATGCACCTAAATATATGTTAATGGGGTTTTCACACATTACCTTAATTAAATTATTTTATTTCAAGTAATATTCATTTCAACACTGTAAACTACATAGATGGATATCAAATAGCTGCCTTAGTAGGTAGTGGGTTAGACCCAGCCACTGATCTTGTAAACTACAGTTATAAGTTTAGATTTTCCTCCTTTCAATTCCATTTGGAAGCATATGCACTCTAGGCTCTCACAACCAAACAATGGTCATTTAATTAATGAGTTGTTCGGAAATGGGGAGGAATAGTAAAAAAAGAATTATTAGGACTATCTCTTTGGTGTTGCATCTTTTGTCTACAACCAAATTGTCAAACAAAATGGAGCAAATGGTGTCAACTTATGGCTCCTTGTCTTTTACTACTTACTAAACACAGAAGCATGCTGGTGATAGTCAAAACATGAGGTTCATTGATCCATGTGTGTATATGTGTTCATAACTCACCCGTGGTGATATTTTCTATAAAATAGAAACATGACTATAAAAGAGCTTGTAAATAGTTACTAGTTTTAATATTAAGTTGTTATGAAGAACAATTCCTGGAAAATCATTCTCTTTTAGGCAATGAACTAACTGATTTTTCCAACAAATATGAACATAGACCATTAGAACACTTTCTACAAGAGAAGTTGGGACAAATGGAGAAATTTTTTAAAAACCCGAGAAAAGCGGTTGTTGTGATTAGACATCTTTTTTCTACATTTTTAATAGTCTGCCACAATCTTTTTGCAATTTCAGATACCACTTCCTTTCCTTTAAAGTAGAGTGAGCCAGGTGGTGGTGGCACACACCTTTAATTGCAGCACCCAGGAGGCAGAGACAGGAGGATCTCTGTGAGTTCCAAAAAATAAATAAACAAGTAAATAAAAAGAAAACATTGAAGGGTTGAAGAGTTGGCTTAATGGTTAAGAGCACTGGCTGCTCTTCCAGAGGACCAAGTTCAATTCCCAGTACCCACATGATGGCTTACAACCATCTGCAATTTGATCTGGTGCCCTCTTCTGGCCTGTAAGTGTACATGCAGAGAGAACACTGTCTACAAATAAATAAATAAATAAATAAATAAATAAATAAATAAATAAATAAATAA